>BRDA01047728.1:2682-25860 GCA_036984385.1 Crenuchus spilurus | reverse complement strand
TATATGGGCATACGTGTGTATGGGAAAGATTCACTGCACATTGTCTACAAGGACTTTATTTTTCTTACTTGCAGATAAGTAAAGGACATCTGATTGCCAGCATTAGTCGCCTCAGTCATCTGCTCCTTCTACCACCAAACACGGACTACCCCAGAACACAACGCAGGCGTAGTACATGTGTGTCAGAACCGGACGGCTGGACACACACCCACAGTTTACCCGTCACAGTGGTGCTGTAGCACAGCCGCAACAGTGCCGTTGTCCTCCAGGGAGCGGATCGGCTGTAGTAACACTGAGACGCGGTTACACATACAAAATATCTTGTTACTGCTTGTTAAGATATAAAAATATTGCACATGATATACCTATAAATAAAAATATTTATCAAATTTAAAATTAATTTATTCTGTTCAAAAGTCTGATGGCAGTTGGGTAGAAACTTTGGAACCGGACTGTGTTACAGCGTAGACTCCTGTACCTTTTACCCGAGGGCAGAAGTGTGAACAGTCTGTGACAGGGGTGAGTGGAATCACTGATGATGTTCATGGCTTTTGACAAGAGGTGCTTTTGAGCCAGATTCTCAATAGGTGGAAGACTAGCCCCTATGATCTTTTCTGCTGTCCTAACAACTCTCCTGAGGGCCTTTTTTTCTGAGATGTTACAACTCTTATACCACAGAGAGGTGCTGCTGGTTAAAACACTCTATTGTGCCTCTGTAAAAAGTGGTGAGGATAGGTGGACTGAGATGGGCACTCCTCAATCGACGCAAGAAATGCAATTGCTGATGAGCCTTTTTAGCCAGAGAGGAGGTGTGCAAAGACCAGGTCAGGTTGTCTGTAACGTGAATTTCCAGTTCTGGACAATTTCAAACGGTGTGTCATTGATGTAGGTCGGGGTGTGAATGGGCTGTTTTTTCCTGAAGTCAATCACAGTCTCTTTGGTTTTATCAACAATCAGGACCAAGTTGTTATTGCCGCACCATTTCACAAAGAGTCTCACCTCCTCTCTGTATGCAGTCTCATTGTTGTCCAAAAAGAGTCCCACAACTGTTGTGTCATTTGCATACTTTATTATGTGATTTGTGTTGGACTTAGCACAACAGTCATGGGTCATCAAAGTAAACAATAGAGGGCTCAGCACATCCTTGTGGAGATCCTGTAGACCAGTGGTTCTCAAACTTTTTCTATCATTCCCCACCTCAGAAGAAGGGGAATTTTCACGCCCCACCTGTCCCATATCACCACAACAAAATGGCAATAAAATACACATCCAAGTTTTACATTTTCTAATTTATTGAAGTAACATCAATTTCTGTTTCTAAATCAGTAGGTTAACATTGTAACAACAGATACAACATTAACATCAATGTTCAGAAATACTGAAAATTGGCTTACTAATTAAATTATGGTTTAGTTTTTAACTTTTCAGTCTGTGCAAAAATGAGCAAAGGCAGGTAAACAAATGACTGCCTTATCAGTGACTGCAATGAGCCTGTTTTGCACTATACATCTTTTCAAAATGGGGTTGCATGTTTGATACTGCCACTCTCAAGTCATGCTCAATGTTAAGCTGAGATCTGTACTTTGTTTTCAGTGAAGCAACAGCTGAAAAGCCAATCTGACAGAGATAGGATGTGGCAAAGGGAAGAAGAATGTCCACAGCTCTCTGCCCAATGAGTGGATACTCCCTTTCCACTTCAAGCCAGAATTGACTGAGTGTTACAGATGTAAATCTTAGTCTTAGGGTGGACTCAGAGGTCATCTCAATCAGTTGTTCCTCTATAGCGGAGCTAAAATCAGTTGGTGCTGCAGAAAGAAATAAAATACTTAATTTTTTGTTGCATAATAAGCACAAGTCTGTTTGACAACAATCCACTAGAATTAGTAGGTATAGCATATAATATGTAGCCTTGAATGTATAAAAATATAAAAACACCTACCTGCTGCATTAAATGAGTCCATAACCTAGTCATACTGAGCAGCACTATTTGGAAAGTATTTTTGAAACAGTCCTATAAATGCAGTGATGTGCTGTTGTATGCATGGGATCACTGTGGTGGCTCCATAATCAACTGTTTCAGCAACTTCTGTCAGATTCTCAAAGACATCAGTATTTCCTTGATCGAGGCACATCCCTCATACTTCGAGCTTTCGGATGAACACAGTGATTTTGTCTGCTAGGTGAGGTAGGTGCTTGTCTCTGCCTTGAAGATGAAGATTTAATTCATTCAGCTTTGCAAATACATCGCTGAGATTAGCCAGTTTCATCAGAAATGGTTGATCACAAAATTTGCCCGCTGCCTCATACATGCACTCTTCCTCCAAAAAGACCCGAATCTCTGTTCTGAGCTCAAAGACACGCGACAACACTTTCCCTCGGGAGAGCCACCTTGCTTTGCTGTGAAACGGCACAGCTGTATGATCAGCTCCCATCTCCTCACAAAGAGCAGAGAACAGTCGCACTTTCAGTGGTCATGTTTTGATGAAATTGACCACATCCACAGCTGCTGTCAAAACCTCATTTAGTTTGGGGCTGAGCTGTCTGGAAGCCAGTGCGTCCCTATGGATGATGCAGTGCGTCCACTGCGCGTCTGGTGTGACCCTCTTGATTAATGCTTGCAGTCCTTTCCTTTTCCCTGCCATAGTCTGTGCACCATCAGAGCAAAACCCCACACAATTCCCCCATTTCAGCTCGTGTTCTGTGAAGTAGCTGTCCATAATCTTGAACAGCTCCTCAGCCATGGCTCTTGTTTGCACAGATTTGCAAAAGAGCAAATCCTTGCTCATTGTCAGTGACTCCGAATTTACAAAGCGGACATAAGAAATGAACAAAACGTTTTTACTGCTGTCTGTGGCTTCATCCACTTGTATTGCAAAACGATTTTCTTTCAGTTTTTCAATGAGTTGTGCTTCAATATCATTGGAAATGTCACAAATACGCTTTGCAATTGTGTCGTTTGACAGGGGGATTGTTTTTAACTTCGCAGCACTTGTTTCATCAAGCATAATTGACACCATGTCAACAGCAGCGGGGAGAATAAGTTGCTCAGCTATTGTGTGTGGTTTTTTGCACTGGGCAACTCTATATGCGACTCTGTATGATACAATTTGTGCTTTACTATTCACTGACACATCTCTCACCATTTGCTTTTCCTGCTGACGGTATTCTGCGAGTTTTTGCTGGAAAAAATCAACGTGAGTTGGGTGTGAGGTCTCCAAGTGTCTGCACAATTTATTGGGCCTCATACTGTCTGCTGCCAGTTGTTTAAGACACAGAACACACATGGGTCGCTTCTCATCCCCCACCCCAGTGACAGTGAATCCAAAAGCAAGAAATGCTTCATCATACTTTCTTTTTGGTTGGCTTTTCAGTTGATTTGGCCCATCTGTCTTCTCTTTCTCTGTTGGCGCCGAACCGCCACTTTTTGTGGTCCTGGTAACAAATTTGTCCATTTTGTAACCTTAAAGTTTAAAGCTTAAATGTTACGCACACCTCTACTGCCCTGTTGTACTGTTTATATTGTTCAGCTAACATTTTAAACATCTGGGGCTTACGCCCCGTTGGCAAAACAGACAGGCATTAAAAAGACAGGTGTCCTTGCGCCCCACCTGCAATACCTACGCGCCGCACACTTTGAGAAACGCTGCTGTAGACAGTGAGACCGTGGTTGATGTGTTGTTGCCTACATGCACAAACTGAGGCCTGTCTGTAAAGAAATCCAGAATCCAATTGCACAGTGTGGTGTTTAGTCCCAGTGTTCTTAGTGTGGTGGCCAGATGCTGAGGGATTATTGTGTTAAACGCCGAACTAAAGTCAACAAACAGCATCCATACGTACGAGTTCTTCTCCAGGTGCTCCAGACTTAGATGAAGAGCAGTTGAGATTGTGTCATCAGTAGACCAGCAAGGGCAGTAGGCAAACTGAAGAGGATCAAGTGATGGCGGTAGGACAGATGTTATATGGTTCTTGACTAGTCTTTCAAAACACTTCATTGTTATAGAGGTGAGTGCTACGGGTCGAAAGTCATTTAGATTAATTACTGTGGATTTTGTTGGAACTGGGATAATAGCTGAGGTTTTAAAACATGATGGAACAACAGCTTGACTCAGGGAGATGTTAAATATGTCTGTTAGAACAAAAGTCAGTTGATCCGCACATCTCTTAGGCATACCACCAGGTTTCTTGTCAGGACCTGCAGCTTTTCGAGGATTTATATTCCTTAGGTTTCGGCAAATGTCAGATGGGTCCAGAATTAACACTGTGTTGTCAGGATGCGGTGTAACTTTTACTACAGGTGTATTGTTAAGAGCCTCGAATCTACTGAAAAAGTTATTGAGGTTGTTTAGAAAGTCAATGCTGTCATCCCAGGTTTGAGGACTAGATTTGTAGTCTGTGACAGACTGGATTCCCCACAAGTCTTTGTGGTCCTGAAAGTGTCCTTGAATTTTTTTCCCATGGGCTCTTTTTGCCATTCTGATAGCCTTGTTCAGATTGGCCCTAGCAGACCTGAGGGCAGTAATGTTGCCAGATTTAAAAGCTGAGTTTCTTACTTTCAACAAAGCCCGAACCTCAGTAGTCATCCATGATTCTTCGTTTGCCCAGACAGTGATGTTTTTTTATGACACTGACGTTGTCCATACATTTTTGTATGCAACCTGAGACTACTCCAGCATACTCACTGATATCTGTAATTTGTTCCTTGGTGGCAGCATCTTTAAAAACAGACCAGTCAGTTCAGTCAAAGCAGTCTTGCAAAGCTGTCATGGCTCACTCAGGCCAGATCCTTACCTGTCTTGTGAAAGGTTTTGTTCTGATGAGCAAGGGTCTGTATGCTGCTGTTAAAATCACAGTTTTGTGATCAGAGGAGCCAAGGTGGGGGCGAGGGGATGCTTTGAATGCTCCCTTAATATTAGTGTACACATGGTCCAGTAGATTGTCCCAAAGTCCACGTGTTGGTAAAAGTGAGGGAGAACTTTCTGCATGTTTGCTTGGTTAAAATCCCAAGCAACAATAAATACTGCCTCAGGATAGGTGGATTGCCAGTCACTCATTAAACCATAGACGGTGTTTAGGGCTGCCTTTACATCTGCGTTGGGGAGTATATAGACAGTGCTGATTACAATGATGGAAAATTCCCTTGGGAGATAAAACGGGCGACATTTGATTGACAAAAGTTCAATGTCCGGAGAGCAATATGAATTAAACATGTCAGCGTTTCTGCACCATCTTTTATTTATATAAATGCACACTCCACCTCCACGGGTTTTACCACTCGGAGCCTCAGATCTGTTTGCTCAGAAGATGTCGTTAAGCCAGGTCTCGATAAAGATTAAAGCACAACAGTCTCTCACCTCCCGTGTTAAATCCAGTCTGAGGTGATCCAATTTATTCTCCAAGGAGCAACCATTGGCCAGCAATATAGACGGCATCGGTGTTACCTCTTAGCCTAGCACTAGCTCCTCCACGGTTACCCCGCTTCCACCTCCGCATTCACCGTCTGCGTCTCCTCTGAAAACGGGTACCATTGGTAGGAGTTGTCAGTGCTGTGCAGGCCTCTCCAGGTGAGCATAGTAAGCCAAGCTCTTTTAACGTATCCAAAGTATTTAAATCAACAGGACTCATTTTTATCTTTTTATGCAGTGAAAACAAGCTGTTACGATCATAGATCAGTCTTTCTATGCAATTTTGGACAATGTCAGATTCCCTAATGGTGTTTTCACTGGTGTTTTTATTGAGAGCCGATGCAGCTGCTGCCAACATGGGCGCCACCATCTTGGTTGCCAGATTACTCTAGAATATGTGACACTTACATAGAGACATGTAGAGACAGCAGGTAGTGGTGAAATCCAAAATTACTTTATTAACACTGCATTTCCCAGGTTTGCAGAAAAAAGCCATTCAAGAGGTAATGTGATGTAAATGAGAGTCTGGAGGGCTAGTGTGTAGGGGCTAGGGAGCATGTCGAAGGGCGAATTTTCTTTGGTATTCTGACTGTTGTACGTCGCTGTGGATAAGAGCGTCTGCTAAATGCTGTAAATGTAAACAGGTAAGTCATACAATACTTACTTAGAGTAAAAGAAAAAAAATATATTGTCATAATAGGTAAACTGTTCATTTTATACTATTTTGAATTAGCTAGCGTTAGCATAATTGCTATGATTAGCCACTGTGCTGTGTAATTTGCAGACGATGAAGAGAATGTCCACGGACATTTCTGACCCCGCCAGGGAAAACCAGGTCAAAGTCATTCTTTTTTTTTTCAAAATTTGTTTTTTTCAAAACAACTTTATTGTGAATTTAAGTTTTGTTTTTGATCAAAATATGTACGCCGATAGATATCTGAGACTGTTATCTTTCATTTACAGCAATAATACTGAGTGGCTAAGTTTTGTCGCTAATGTGAGTGACATGATATTGACACGATAGCTCAATAAGTTGCCCAGTGACTTTGGCCTGGTTTTCCCTGGCGGGATCACATTTATTTTTCCTTTAAGAGGAAACGTAGTGCAGGAGAGGAAAATGTTAACACCAGTGAGGATGGAAGACATCATGCAAGAGCAAGCCAAGCATGCAGAGAGAGAGAGAGAGAGAGAGAGAGAATGGCAGATCAGATGCAGAAATAGAGAGACAAGCATAGCACAGTGCAGGTCAAACAACAGCTTTGGACTAAAGTGCATGAAGGTCAGCAACAACCCTCCCAGAAGATGCCAGGCAAAGTATGACTCAGCTGAAGCTGAAACAGTATCTGTATAAATGTAGAGTTATAGCACATCTACACTGAGCTATAAGTCATGACAAATCCAATAAAGCTTTAATTTATATATGAATAGTCTGAATAAAGTGTTTATAGGCCTATATTACACATATAATCTGTAATTACTATGGAGATGACTAACTACTACTACTACTTATTATTATTATTATTTTAGAATTAGTATGACTGATTTGTCCTCCTGTTGTTTTGTCCTAGATGTACCTCAGTCAAGAGCAGAGGGGCCCAAACAGCCACATATGAAGTATTTTCCACGGACTCTTCACGAAAACAGAAGACGTGGCTTCATAAGAGTGGTACAGTACCCATAGATGACATGTAAGACATGGCTTACAATGCATACATTTACAAAAGGACACAGCAACAGGACAATAAAGTAATACTTATTACTTAATAATTGGAGGCCTCTGTGATTTTTTAAAACTTGAGTAGGCTTGTTCCCATTAAATAACTTATTCTTTACTATTATTGTACTCCTTCCATTTCAAGCTGTAATATTTGTCTTTTTAAGAAATAATTTAACTATTTGAAAAACAATGAATCACCTAATGTATATACAGATACATAACACAATAAAACATAATTGTTGTACAGTAAAATGATCATTGTACCATATTAGTTTATGGACATCAGATAATTTGTAACATTAACTGTAAAATCAGAAACCCAAGTATATCAATATGCAGTTCCTTAACTCGTATTGACTAGTCTATATCCCGCAGTAGCATAACAGAATTCATAAAAGTCATTTATGACTTAGTGGCCCCATCTGGCCACCCCTATTAAAATTGCCTGGAGGCGCCACTGTTACTGATTACCTGTTTAATAATGCAATTGTAACTTAATCCAAAGAATTTCTTTATTTAATTAATATATATAGTTATGCTGTTTATATTACCTTTTCATATATTATTACCTATAATATCTATATTATTATTATTATTATTACATGCACTCTACATTGTTATTATATTACATGAGTCCTCTCACTAATTAAAGTGATTAATGGAGAAAAAATGTTTAAAGCCAGAGAGCCAATTGAGTCTGTGGACAGGTGTCTTTTATACAGGTGACAATTTATGACAGCTGTTTTTACCGCAGGTAACAAGTTTATTAGGAGCATCTAACTGATCTGTAGGAGCCAGCTCTTAATGTTTAGTAGGAGATCAAATACTCTAAATTTATATATTTTATACAATGTAATTTTCTGGATTTCCTATTTGATATTATATCTCTCACTGATAAAATAAACCTACCATTAAAATTATAGACTGTTCACATATTTGTCAGTGGGCAAACTTAGAAAATCAGCAAGGGATCAAATCATTATTTCCTCCACTGTAACTGAGTCAAAACAAAAATATGACTTGACTATGTTGAGTCAACAAATATATATATTTTTTACAGTGTAGTTGACTGATCCCAAAGAGAACTGTTAGATTAATTGTGTATAGAAGTTATTAGTTGCAGCCCTAACAACAGGTCTTTTGCTAATGCACAGAACCAGTCCTTTACTAAGTGCAACCCTGAATTAGCTATTAACTTCTACATTAATTAATCAATCCTCATTTACATAACCACTATCACTCAGAGCTGAGGTTTAATGATTAATCATAAGCCCTGCATCATTAAGGTCAACAGCATAGTGGATGTTTCCTCTAACTCCTCAGAGGTTTTCTCTCCCCTTTGTCTGATATAAGCTACTGCAGCTTATAAATATCATACAGAATTTGCATTTTGCTGTGTCTAAAGGGGCATCAGTGTTACTCCTGTATTTCTCCGGAACCTGGGGAGAGGGCTGACATTTTTTGGCCTCAGCCTCAATATAAGCACCTGCAAAGTGATGTTTCATTTCATAGGACACTTTCAAAGGAGACCAAGCTTCAAATGACCTGATGCTTTGTTTATTTTCAGACTCAGTTTTTTCTTTATCTTGTTAATATATATCTTGTTAAACTCAACAAATTGTAAAAGGGGTTGATAATTACATTCCTGAGAAAAGGGAGCAAAATAAATAACTTGGCATTGAAACAGATTGCAAAGAAGACACATCTATTCTGTATTTAGTACAGTATGGATTAATATGGGAGTAATGTTAAATGTTATCCTTGTTTAACAGAATCTTTCAAGACTGTCTGTAGTGATAAAACAAACAAGTGATGAACATCTCAACATACAGCAACATCACCCAAATTAAGGGAAGGGATCCATACACAACAGCTGTGGCCAAGAATGTGATCGTAGTCGCTTTGTACTTCTCCATCAACTACATTAATGGAACACTTGTCCACACCTTTTTCAAGCATGAGATCTTCAGTGAGAATCCTCGCTACATCCTCTTCATTCATATGGTTGTGAATGACATGATCCAGCTAACCATTACAGTGATGCTTAATGTTATTTCCTATATCTTTTATACAATCAATGTTCCTTTTTGTTGTTTACTCATAATGATTGCAGTGTTCACCACCCTCAATACTCCACTAAATCTGGCTGGCATGGCTGTGGAGCGCTACATTGCTATTTGCATCCCATTACGCCATGCACAAATTTGTACTGTGCGCAGGACGTATATCTTAATTGGCCTGATTTGGGTTTTGGGTGCCATCCCCATTCTTCCAGACTTGTTTATTCTCTTAGCCACTGAGCCTTTAACATTCTTTCAATCAAACATCTATTGTAGTCGAGACACTGTGTTCCGCCACCCATACCTGATAGAGAAGAAAAACATCTCACACATGGTCTACCTGTCCTTTGTGTGGCTCACTTTGGTCTACACCTACTTGAGGATCATGTTTGCAGCCAAAGCTGCTGGTACAGATGCCCGGAAGGCTCGGAATACCATCATTCTGCACGGCTTTCAGCTTCTTCTGTGTATGTTCACATACATTGGCCCTCAACTTGAGAGCTTGTTCACTTCTCTCTTTCCCATGTATTTAAGTGAGCTACGATTCACAAGTTATGTTTTTGTATACATTTTTCCCAGATTTGTAAGTCCTATTGTATATGGTTTGAGGGATCAGATGTTCTGTGCATGTCTGAAAAAGCACTTGTTGTGCCATGTGCAGAAAGTAAGGAACAAAAAAAAGACACAACCATTCTAACTGAAATGAGACACTATGTTGTCAGTGTGGCCTTTCTAATTAATATAAAGTAATACAAATATTTAAAAATATATTTAAAGACAAACATGCAAAAAACATTAAATGGGAATGTATTATTTATATGCTCTTTATACATTCTCTGTAGAGATCAATGTCAACACAAACTTATTAAGGTCAGGTGACATTTTACTATTTATATTAGTTCATTTTATGAAACTGAATTATTTTGTATTATGTTAAAGTAGATTTAAACATTTTAAACTTCAGTTTAGACTTCATTTTTATACATTTATATAAAGCATCATGCAACTAAACAAAACAAAAATTTTGTACAGAACAAACAGGGCTCACATTTTGTGATGAAATGAGTGTTATGGATGGATTAGGTTAGTAGATGAGAAATTACATCTTAGGCTGAAATCAGCATAACACACAATCATTCTTTATTCATGATCTGTAATAAGTGAATCTATTTGAACGTACCTTTTACAAAACTGTATGTAGACACTTAAGGCACATTTTACAAGCAAACAGAAAGTAAGCATCAACAGATACCCCAACATTGATAACATGACAACATTACATTTAACATTAAATTAATTAAAAAGTATACAGGCTTTGTTCTTTTTCATTTTGTGTTCTGTTACATCATCATAAAGCACATTACTATACTGTAAAAAAAAAAGTCTCACCAACTAAAAAATCTTAGTGACCCGTTGAACCTATTTTTTTTTTTAAGTTGGTCTAATTTAAGTTCTGCAAGATGCATATTTCAAGTTTTGCTGACAATCCTAGAATTTATGTCCAATTAAAAAAAATAAGTTGAGTCAATCAAATGTTATAAATTTGATTGACTCAACTTAAATTCTTTAATTTCTTTAATGTAATCCCAGAATGCATTTCGCAACAGAGGTGGCAATGACAGAAGATACCAAAATGATTTCTTTTTAATGCATAATTTTATCCCAAATAAATTTTGTGTAAAACTATATTTAAAGAAAATATCCATTTTGTTGGCTTTCTTAAATGTATATTTTTTACTGAAACAGGAGTTATACAAACATGGTAAAGAGTACACTGTGTGCTTTGTAATATATTAGATATGACCATTTCTCTAAAGCTTGGATTACAAATGCAAGAAAAAAAGAGAAATGTACTGAGCCAAGAAGGCAAGCCATCAGTGTACGTCTCTTCTTCCTGTCCCTCATCTTCATCCTTGCTCTCCTCCTTAGTTGTGCTCGGCTTGAAGGTAAAGCATTCCAGTAGCAACTGCAGCGACCACCTGCTCCATTTTCCTCACAAACTACAAATGCTATTATTTCCCGACAATAGCTTTTTATATAGACACACACATTTTGCTGTATTAAGTGTAAAGAAGTTATACATATTTTAATTCATATATTTTTCAGTGAATACACAAATCAGAATTAAAAAGATATTGAACTGTCTATGTCGGCTGGTTGAGGGTAGGCTGGGCTGTGATGTCTTCAAGTATGCTGGCGTTCCAAATGCAAAATAATCCCCCGTACTTGGGAAGTTTGTTATTGTCAAGTCCGCAAGTTCGATCTTTACAAGTTCGAACTTGTCAAGTACACAAGTTTGTTCTTGCGTACTTGAGGTTTGAGAAACAGCCCAGGTTTAAATAGAACCTCAGCAAACAGGTGAGAGTGATTTCAGAACTGGTGAAGATGACCTTCGGACTCTCCCCTGATTGGTGGAGCGCATGCACCTCTGAAGGCTGCTGGGAAGTGGAGTTCTCAACCTCTCCGCTTTCCATAGAAGTGCTGACACTTATAAGCACTTTTAGGGGAGGTTACAAGTATTTGCAGTAGGTTCTGGTCCCTAACCCCTGCGAATACGGGGGGTTTACTGTTATGTTGTTTATATTAATTTTGGATTACTTGTATTTTTAAATATATATTCAAATACAGAATGGTGTTACTCCATTATTATTATCCGTTATTATTATTATTATTATTATTATTATTATTATTATTATTATTACTATTGCACCCATCTTCTTAAATGTGTCATTCAGTTCAGGGTCACAGTGAGTTCTCTCACTAATTAAAGTGATTAACAGAAAAAAGTGTTTAAAGCTAGAGAGTCAAAATGAAACCCTCCTCTCTATTAATACTAAACTAGCTCCATGTATGTCATTAAAAAGAAAAGTCATGACTCATATCATCATCAGCAACATTTTACAAAAGCATATTTGTTTCCATTGAGTCCCCATCTGGATGAAGTGCCCATGTTGTTCTAGTATCTGAGTGGGTTCCTCCAGGATCTCTCATTTTTGTCCACAGTCCATAGACATGGAGGTCACATGAATTGAGTGGTCTAAATTGTCCTGTTTTGTGTGTATGTGCATGCATGTTCACGCGTGTTTGTGTGCCCTGTCCTGGGTTTAGCTGGGATGGTGTAATGCCCTGTCTTGCACCTGGTGAAGGGGTGAAGGACTCACTGTGACCTTGACCAGGATTAAGCAGAAGATCATGGATGGATGGATAGATGTTTGTTTCCAGTTACAGATTTTGTTGGAATGAAATAAAAAACCCATTGAAGGACAAACATATAAATGACAGGGTACATATTTATAAACTGTAAATAATG
Organism: Crenuchus spilurus; assembly: GCA_036984385.1. Lineage (NCBI taxonomy): Eukaryota > Metazoa > Chordata > Actinopteri > Characiformes > Crenuchidae > Crenuchus > Crenuchus spilurus. Next base: position 13,371 of record BRDA01047728.1, on the reverse strand, counting down.
ATGTCCTGCAAAGGGCCTAATGTTTTTACTGTTGTAGAATTTCACTTAATAGTAAGCATTACTATATGCTGTAATATAAACAGTATAAATTAATATTTGAGATGAATTTTCAAATCCAGCTGCAATTACTCACCTTTAGAAACAGAAACATAATCGTAAGATTAGTTGACTGATCACAAAGAGAACTGATAGATTAGCTTTTCATAGAAGTCATCAGTTGCAGCCCTAACAACAGGTGTGTTGCTAATGCACAGAACCAATCCTTTACTAAGTGCAACCCTAAATTAGCTGTTAACTTCAAAAATAATTAATCCTCCTTTACATACAGTAGGATAATCACTATCACTCAGAGCTGAGGCTTAATAATAAATCATAATCCCTTCATCAATAAGGTCAACAGTGTAATGGATGGTTTCTCCAACCCCTCAGAGGTTTTCTCCCCCCTTTGTCTGATATAAGCTACTACAGCTTATAAATATCATACAGAATTTGCATTTGGCTGTGTCTAAAGGGGAATCAGCGTTGCTTGTGTATTTCTCCGGAACCAAAGGAGAGGGCTGACATTTTTGGTCTCAGCCTCAATATAAGCACCTGCAAAGGGATGTTTCCTTTCATAGGAGACTTTCAAAGGAGACCAAGCTTCAAATGACCTGATACTTTGTTTATTTTCAGACTCTGTTTTTTCTTTATCTTGTTAATTAAATATCTTGTTAAACTCAACAAATTGTAAAAGGGGTTGATAATTACAGTCCTGAGAAAAGGGAGCAAAACAAATAACGGCATTGAAACAGATTGCAAAGAAGACACATTTAATACAGTATGGATTAATATGGGAGTAATGTTAAATGTTATCCTTGTTTAACAGAATCTTTCAAGACTGTCTGTGGTGATAAAACAAGCAAGTGATGAACATCTCAACATACAGCAACATCACCCAAATTAAGGGAAGGGATCCATACACAACAGCTGTGGCCAAGAATGTGATCGTAATCGCTTTGTACTTCTCCATCAACTACATTAATGGAACACTTGTCCACACCTTCTTCAAGCATGAGATCTTCAATGAGAATCCTCGCTACATCCTCTTCATCCATATGGTTGTGAATGATATGATCCAGCTAACCGTTGCAGTGATGCTTAATGTTATTTCCTATATCTTTTATACAATCAATGTACCTTTGTGTTGTTTACTCATAATGATTGCAGTGTTCACCACCCTCAATACTCCACTAAATCTGGCTGGCATGGCTGTGGAGCGCTACATTGCTATTTGCATCCCATTACGCCATGCACAGATTTGTACTGTGCGCAGGACATACATCTTAATTGGCCTGATTTGGGTTTTGGGTGCCATCCCCATTCTTCCAGACTTGTTTATTCTCTTAGCCACTGAGCCTTTAACATTCTTTCAATCAAACATCTATTGTAGTCGAGACACTGTGTTCCGCCACCCATACCTGATAGAGAAGAAAAACATCTCACACATGGTCTACCTGTCCTTTGTGTGGCTCACTTTGGTCTACACCTACTTGAGGATCATGTTTGCTGCCAAAGCTGCTGGTACAGATGCCCGGAAGGCTCGCAATACCATCATTCTGCACGGCTTTCAGCTTCTGCTGTGTATGTTCACATACATTGGCCCTCTACTTGAGAGCTTGTTTACTTCTCTCTTTCCCATGTATTTAAGTGAGCTACGATTCACAAGTTATGTTTTTGTCCACATTTTGCCCAGATTTGTAAGTCCTATTGTATATGGTTTGAGGGATCAGGTGTTCTGTGCATGTCTGAAAAAGCACTTGTGCAGCCTGCAGACAGTAAGGAACAAAAAAAAGACACAACCATTCTAATCAATCAGCTGATTATAAAATGTTTAGCATAACAAATGTTAAACATTTTTTGTACATAATGAACTCCAATATAAGACTTGTTGTTTTGTTGCATATTAATATTGTGGCTAAACTAAATTAAAAGTTTAAAATGAAAACTTCTAATAATTGAATGATTAACAACTTAACCTATTCTTGTTATTGTTTTTTTTTGTTTTTGTTTTTTTTTTATTTATTTTTTTTTTTATTTAGATATTAGATTAGAGTATTTTAAAGAGAAATGTGTTTTTATTATTATTGTGTGAAGTAAAAACAGATTAGTATAAATTAATATATACAAAATGCATATGAAAGCAGATTTAGTGTATTGTAAAATAAAAATAAATAAATAAATAAGTATATTTAGATTACAGGACAAAAGATTACAGAAACATAGGCGCCTACATTAACCAAGGCTCAGTAAGGATATGGAATTGCGTTATGAATTATCTTCATATAAATATATGCATGTTGTAGCATGTATAGTTTGTAGACACAGCATAGGCAGTCTGTTGTTACACATTAATCTGTCCCTTGCAGTACAGTTTGCTGCTTAACTATGTCCAACTCAGGAGCAGCATAGCCAGAAGAGCTGCTTCACCTGGAGTGAATCAGGAATCAGTGCCTTGTCCTGGGATTTGATTCAGCAATTTTCCTACTCACTTCTCCTACTAGGAAACCAACAAACCTGGATTTCTAATCAATTAAATGTGAACCATCCTATCACATATCTTATTAAACTACATTTAAAACCATACTGACTTCTCATAACCCTTTTTTCTCTGGTTTTCCTTTCAGTTTTCAATGAGAAAAAAAGTTCTAGGTCATTTGTAAAGATTCAGTGCATACAGTAATAATTTGATTGCCATAGCATGCAGCTAGATATATCTGATAAACATATTTTACAATAAATTGTAAACTAATCCCCACACTTTAGCACACTACTGTATTTACAAGTTGTTGGATTGAGTTACCAATGCTTTCTTTCATAAATGACCTTTCAGTAGGACAATATGATACTTAAAGGCACAGTATGTAATATTTTGGGTTATCTTTTAGCAGAATTTAAGATAATCACTAATAAAAATTATTAAAAACACATATAATCATTATAAACTAAGAAGTTGTTTGATTATTTTACCTTAGAATAAGCTGTTTATATCTACATTGGCCGCGGGTCAAACACCGACTGAGGCCACCATGTTGCCTCACCATGTTTCTACAATAGTTTGAAAAGGACAAACGAGGCTAGCAAAAACTGTGTTGTAATGATGAATTGGCCACTCAAATTCAATGGCGCTGTAGCTTTGTTTTACTGTTGGCTGACATAAAACAGAAGAAGAAGAAATAAACATATACCTCAATAAGAAGAAATACACAGAGGAGAAGCAAGAATAAAGGTTTTTTAGTTTATTTGTTAAGATGGCGGAACATTCTTATGCTCGTCAAGAAGAGAAAACACAACTTCAATTGTCAAAGAAAAGAAAACATGATGAAACTTAGGTTCATATATCGTGTGCAGTGTGTTTTTCCCCCATTCCACCAGATTGAAAGGTCTCATAGAGCTGATTTGAATGAAAATGTGATTGAAGTTGCTGATCGTTCAAGGATTTTAGAAATGAAAGGAAGAGTAGAGATGGGGTGAAAATTTTCAGGGTTGTTATGGTCCAATCCAGCTTTTTAAGTAAAGGTGTAATGGCAGCAATTTTCAAGGCATCTGGTACTGTACCAGAAGTAAGTGATGAGTTGACAATATCCAGAATCAGTGGAGTGAGGCAGGGGAGACATGATTTAACTAACGATGATGGAATGGGGTCTAAGGGGCAGGGGGGGAGTTTTATTTGGGAAAAATGTTTGTTTAAGTCAGCAGCCATAATGGGAGCTAGAGAAGCAAGACAATTTAAGGGGAGACCAATGGGGGCAGGTGTCTAAACAACATTGGTAGTTGTTATGGAAGAGAGCTGCTGGTGAATATTCTCAATTTTGGATTTAAAAAAGTTCATAAAGTAGTTACAATGATCTGTAGTGAAAGATTTAGTTACTGTATCCTGAGGTTTTAGTAATTTGTTAATAGTAGAAAAAAGAGAACGAGGGTTTGATGAACCAGACTGAATAACACCAGAGTAAAAGGACGTATGGGCTGAAGCTAACGCAGTTCTATAGTGATCAATGTGGTCACTAAGAGTTAGTTTGTGAACCATGAGCCCACTTTTCTTATAAAGGCACTCCAATTGTCTACGTTGTTTTTTGAGTGTATGTAGTTCAGAGGTGTATCAGGGAGCAGACCGAGAAAAAGAAACAGTATTAATAGGAGCAAGTTGATTTAGGCAGAAAGTAAGTGAACTATTTTAATGTGTTACCAGGTCATGGGTAGAAGGTTGTTCAGGAAGAGAAGATGTAGAAATAGTATTTGTTATAAGGGTAGAAAGAGCAGAGGGACAGAGGGATTTAAGGTTCCGAAATGATATTGTACAATTTTGTTTTTGCTGAGGGCAAGGGATGTTAATGTGAAAAGCTATAGCTAAGTAGTCTGAAATAGTGAGATCTGTGTGTGCAAGAGTGTCAATATGGAGACCAGTAGAACACACTAAATCCAGAATGTGTCCTTGAGAGTGGGTTGGAAAATTAACATGTTGGATGAAATCGAAACTATTTAAAATATCCAGAAAGTCAGCACACATTTTATCAGTAGGAGAATCGATGTGGATATTGAAGTCACCAATGAGTAATATGGATGTAGAAATGGAGCAAAGTTGTGTTATAAATTCTGTAAAGTCAGAGAGAAAGGATGAATTGGGTTTGGGAGGAAAATAATAACAGAAATAATAAATGGGATTGAGCCAAGGAGTTTGAAAGATAGATGTTCAAATGAAGAAATGTCAGAGATGGAAAGAGGAAGGATTTTAAGGGATTGTCTGTAAATAGCAGCAACACCTCCCCCCCGACCCATAATGTGTGGTTTGTCCAAATAAACAAAGAAAATCCAGTTGCAAGTCCATTATGAATTCATTATGAATCTTTCCCACTATTGTAAGTCGCTTTGGATAAAAGTGTCCGCTAAATGCAATGTAATGTAATGTAATGTCATTAAGCAACAAGCTTTTGTTATTGAGTGATCTTGTATTGAATAACGTAACTTTTAATGGCTTTCTTTCTGAAGGGGCGTTGAAGGAGGTGGGAACAGAGCAGAGATTGAAAAGGTTGACATGATGGGTGATCTGATGACGTATGCTGTTGTTCGGACAGCGGGATACGGAAGTGGAATAGATATCAGTCCATGCAGATAGAGTACTGTCAATCGATGTAATATTGTAGATCAAATTATGATGAGAGCCTCTATGGATGTATCAGCGACGGCGTAGTAGTCCAGAGTTTTTTATATCTGCAACGGTGTCCATGGAAGGAGGCCTTAATTAAGTGGTTTAGCCGGTGAAGCTGAAGAGCTGTGTAATGGAGAGCCACGCTGGAGACGCAGAAACCAAAGAGACTGGATGAGAACGATGTGGATTAGAAGCTGCACATATCGGAAGGAGATGAGTGTTTTGGCCGTGGCTGCCTTCAACTTGTCGACACAGTGGGACAAGGTTTTACCCAAGCCATCATACAGTAAAGCCGACATGTCCAGTGACCATTTAACACGCCAAGGTTTTACAGCACTTTTTCTCTTTGTTCTTGTGTTTACGGTTCCTGTGACCTGTTTCTCGGTGTTAGGTAGTGTGCTTGTTATGTTGTCCTTGGTTGTGGTTTTGCTGTTTCTTGCGAGTTTCTCTTTTTGTCCTGTTTTCATTCACTTTGTGTTCTTTGTATGCTTTTTGTTCCCTCTCTCTTCCTTTTAGGTCTTGGCACCTCGGGTCGAGGTGCCCTGGACAGGGGGCTCTATCACATCCTAGCCTGACCCTTGTTCACTTCCTGGTGTTTTGTCATTGATCACGCCCCCTTGTTATATCATAATTGTCCACATCTGTCCCTGCATGTGTCACTGATTACCCCCTCTATATATGTTCCCCATATTCAGTATATCATTATCAGTCATTGTTGTAGATACTTGTTTGTCAATGTTAGTACATCATCTCTGTTCAGTAAACCCTCTCTATATTGGATTTTACCCCTGCCTTCTGTCTTCCTTTCTTTGATTGTCACACAAAGCCAGAATGAATGACAAATGATATACATATCAAGTATGCTGTTGATCATATGTGTGTCACCAAAGTAGCTTTAACCCACAGAGAATGACTTATGGACAATGTAAGTTGTGAAGCACTTCCAACACATGCTCAATCAGAATGATGAGATCTGGAGACCATTGTCAGTAAGTGCTCACTACTGTTAACTAGACGCATCAAACAAGTCATGCTGTTTCATTGATGCTGTGACCTAGATGTTCTGTCATAATTATGTGTGACTCTGTACACTTGCAACTTGCCTATTTTTCTCCAGCATCCAACATTTTATCTACAATAATCAAGTGTTTTCTTACCATTTAATATTTTTCAAGATATGTATTGTTACAAGATAATCAATGTTATTTTTTTCAGCTTTAGGTAGTATTAATGGCTAATGTTCTGGCCATATATATGTTAAACATGAATTTGTGTGTGTGTGTGTGTGTGTGTGTGTGTGTGTGTGTGTGAGAGAGAGAGAGAGAGAGAGTTATGTTATTACATACAAAATTCAAAAAACATAATTATATCAATATGTTTATATGATGCTCTTTCAGTTATAACAACAAAGGTCTGATCCACAGGGAATTAATGAAGGGAAATTAGGGGGAAAAATCACTGAAAACAATATAGTATAATATAATATAATTAATATAGAATCTCTTGATATATGATATCAATATACTGTAATATAATATAATATAGAAAGTCTTGACAGTATCAGGCTGAATAAACATTTTAAGTGGTCCATAGAGCAAAACATGAGGGATTTCAGTACACATGTTCATGACATTTCTGTTTATCCTCTCACTGGTCTGTGATGTCACTGAAAACCAATCAGGGTGAGACAGAAAACATTTATAAAAATTCATTTAGCTGAAACGATACTACACAAAGGGGATGAGAAGAACTCTGAACTGAACCTGCCAGTTCCAGTACTACCAAGAGCATCACTGAACCTGTAGCTTTATTTACACGTCATTTTTTAAATTGTGGCATTTTTTAGATTTTTTTGTTTAATTTATTAAATTTAACTAAACTTATATCACCACAATCAATTAAAAATAGACATCCTGAAACATAATACTGTATAAATGTAATATATGTTATTTACAGTCTTTATGTAAATTTAATGACATGTTTTGTTGATTTTCTATAAGAAAGCAAGTTTGTTATATTCTTTATAGGGATCAAACTTAAAACTGGCATTTATTCGCTGAATTGAGCACACAGGAAAAACAAATTGCTCATTACTTTTTGCCAATATGTTATATATGTCTTATTTTCACAAAGAAAAATCAACAAAACATATAATTTAACCAGGTTTGCCCATATTTTGCATATATCTGTATGTGGAAATGATGTAAATGAGGACACATGCAGTAGCTAATGGCAATATAACCAAAGTAAATTCAGATATCAAGATCATGTTTCACCTTATATCCTTTATATTTATTCAGTACTATTCTGTTCCAGGCCAAAAGTGCTGAGCTATGAACTCAACTGGAGGATCATTCACTCTGGTCCGAGACACACTGACCACGGCCTTTGCCTTTGTTGTGGTCATTGTGTGGTTCATCTTAAGCTACATCAATATTAGTGTGGTAATCACCTTCTTCAGCAATCAGATCTTTTATGAGGACCCTCGCTATATCTTCTTCATCCACATGGTCATCAATGATGGAGTGCAGCTGACAGTCACCATTGCACTGTTTGTTGTGAGTTACATCTACTACACCATCAATGTGTCTGTCTGCTCTGTCTTTATCCTTGTGGCTGTCTTCACCACACGCAACACACCTGTAAACCTGGCTTGCATGGCAATTGAGCGCTACATTGCCGTCTGCAACCCTCTTCGCCATGCACAGATCTGCACTGTTCGTCGCACTTATGCCTTCATTGGATGTATCTGGTTTATCTCTGTAGTCCCTGACATCACTGATCTCTTTGTGACCCTGGCTAAAGAACCCTTGAGTTTTTTCTACACTTCAGTGTTTTGCTTGCGCCAGAATGTCTTCAAAGACCCTGTGCTCCTATATAAGAGACAAGCTTTTGATGCCATCTATTTCTCTTTTGTCTTCCTCACTTTGCTGTACACCTACATGCGGGTGTTCTTTGTAGCCCGTGCCCTGTCCACTGTAAAAACCCAGAGGGCCAGGAACACTATCTTGCTTCATGGAGTTCAACTCCTCATGTGTATGCTATCCTATATTTCTCCCAGTGTCGAGGTTGTCCTGAACAGTATCTTCCCTAAACAGATCATGGAATTGCGATATGCCAACTACCTCATTGTGTACATTTTGCCTCGCTTTCTGAGTCCAATCATATATGGAGTCCGTGACAAACAGTTCCGCAAGTACCTAAAAAGGTATTTTGTGATTGCTCAGTGCAAGGCCAGGAGAAGAGTAGATAACCAAAAAGAAACTGAAGACAATGACTCTTAGTTTGTTATTTTGTTGTGCAATTGGTCTGTATAAATGAGACTGAATGTAAGTAGACTTAATTTATGTTACTTGTAAAAATTGAAAATTGTAATGTATTAAACTTAACTATATGAAATTAGCTTACAAAATGAACTTACACGTTTGGCATAAATTCATGAGTTTTTATGAACAATTTACAAAATGTTCATTCATTCAGAGTGTTATAAATACAGCTGTCAAATGTACTTCAGCAGATTGACAGAAAAATAATAATCTATTGGCATATGTAGACATGAAAATCAGACAACCTGTAATATTGCTTTCATAAGAAATGTAAAATGTAGCCAATAATTGTACAATATAAAGAAATATGTCACTACTATAGTCAGTTTTAAAATAAAATTAAAAATAGTTGTTTATGCAATGGAGGGGAAAAGTGCAGATGTCTGTAGTGAAACAAAAGTATCCATCTCATAACTTCACTGACTGAATGAACATTTGCAATGTCCATGAAAAGCAACTGAACATTCAGTAGAACTTGTGACATATAATAATTGAAAATTAATCCCAAAATCAGCGCCCAAAAAGTCCCTTCAAACTGCTTTGACTAGAACAGTTAAAACAGCTTCAAAAGCTGGCTGGCAAGGCCTCCATTAAAGGACTTGCTAAGATACCTTAAGAATGAATGAGGAGCAAAAGTGCACGCTCATCTACTGTACTTCTGCTTGACCAATTTGCACAGTTTCAGATACACTATATCATGGCAAGCCCCTGAGCACAAATTTACTGTTGTTTTGACCGGCACTCGTTTATTTGTCGTTTTATTTCCATCCCTTTTTAGTCCTTTTGACTTCCATTCATTTTCGCCCATACCAAATCCCAGGCTTCCTTTTGCCGGCCACCAAAATTGATATACTCCATTAGGGCAGGTAACGGAGCTCTAGTGCAGAGCCACTCCTCTATTTGCCATTTTTTCCATCACTCATTCCTCCTATTCTTTCTCAACTACACCTACATTGAGGAAAATAAGTATTTGAACACCCTGCAAATTTGCAAGTTCTCCCACTTAGAAATCTTAGGTGCATGTCCACTGTGAGAGACATAATCAAAAAGAACAAATCCAGAAATCACAATGTATGATTTTTTAATAATATATTTGTGTGTTACTGCTGCAAATAAGTATTTGAACACCTGTGAAAATCAATGTTAATATTTGGTACAGTAGCCTTTACAGAGGTCAAACGTTTCCTGTAGTTTTTCACCAGCGATTGTGGCCCATTCCTCCACACAGATCTTCTCCAGATCAGCCAGGTTTCTGGGCTGTCGCTGAGAAACACAGAGTTTGAGCTCCCTCCAAAGATTTTCTATAGGGTTTAGGTCTGGAGACTGGCTAGGCCACTCCAGAACCTTGATATGCTTCTTACGGAGCCACTCCTTGGTTATCCTGGCTGTGTGCTTTGGGTCATTGTCATGTCGGAAGACCCAGCCACAACCCATCTTCAATGCTCTAACTGAGGGAAGGAGGTTGTTCCCCAAAATCTCACAATACATGGCCCTGGTCATCTTCTCCTTAATACAGTGCAGTCGTCCTGTCCCATGTGCAGAAAAACACCCCCAAAACATGATGCTTCCACCCACATGCTTCACAGTAGGGATGGTGTTTTTGGGATGGTACTCATTATTCTTCGTCCTCCAAACACGGTGAATGGAATTAATACCATAAAGTTCTATTTTGGTCTTATCTGACCACAGCACTTTCTCCCATGACTGCTCTGGATTATCCAAATGGTCATGGGCAAACAAGACGGGCCTGGACGTGTGCTGATTTAAGCAGGGGAAGCTTCCTTGCCATGCATGACTTTAAACCATGACGTCTTAGTGTATTAGCCACAGTAACCTTGGAAGCTCTCTTCAGGTCATTGACCTGCTCCTCCTGTGTAGTTCTGGGCTGATTCCTCACCTTTCTTAGGATCATTGATACACCACGAGATGAGGTGAGATCTTGCATGGAGCCCCAGTCCGAGGGAGATTGACAGTCATGTTTAGCTTCTTCCATTTTCTAATAATTGCTCCAACAGTTGATCTTTTATCCGCAAGCTGCTTGGCAATTGCCCCGTAGCCCTTTTCAGCCTTGAGAAGGTTCACTACCTTGTCTCTGGTGTCTTTGGACAGGTTTCTGTGGTCTCTGTTCCATCACTTGGAAGAGTTCCGACTTTTCCCGATGCCCCGTTAACGGTTCGT
>BRDA01047725.1:1071-16204 GCA_036984385.1 Crenuchus spilurus | reverse complement strand
CTTTAACAAACTGGTACCTGTCTGTAAGGTAAGACTTAAACCATGAAAGGGCTGTTCCTGTAATTCCAACCATGTTATTTAGTCTATCTATTAGATTTCTTCTTCTTCTTCTCCTGTTTTATGTCAGCCAACTGTAAAACAAAGCTACAGCGCCATCGAATTTGAGTGGCCAATTCGTCATTACAACACAAACTGTTTTACTGTAGAAACATGGCGATGAAACATGGCGGCCTCAGTCGGTGTTCGACCCGCGATCAATGAACATATAAACAGCTTATTCTAAGGTAAAATAATCAAATGACTTCTTAGTTTATAATGATTAGATGTGGTTTTAATCATTTTTATTAGTGATTATCTTAAATTCTGCTAAAAGATAACCCGAAGTATTACATACTGTGCCTTTAAGTCTTGTACTTTCCGAAATATAGCATACTGAAACTCAAATCAGTTTATTTGTGTCACAAGACATTAATACACCAGAAATGCTTAAATGTTCATCCAAATCTACCAGAAATGAATATAAAAGATGAGCTAAACGGCTAAAGTCGTTCTGTTTACATGAGCTGAAGACATCTGACCTGTTCACGTTTGGTGGATGGATACATGAGCTGAAACACATTTCTACAGTGAAGAGAAGTAGTTCAGGAGCCGAATGACACCCAACAAGCTTGTGTACCTCCGCGGTAAAAGTAGTTCTACATAGAAATCGACGTGTCTCGGAAACCAGTTTTTCGGGCCAAATCTGCAAATTCAGTTAATTTCTTGCTGCAAAAAAACAACTTTTTTGGTGAGTATAAGTTTTGTTTTTGATACAAACGTACTACGATATATATTTGAGACTATTATAGTTATTTACAGCAAAAAAAAAAACAAGTGGCTAATTTTGTGGCTAATACGAGTGACAGGCTGAACAAAACATTAGCTCAATAAGTAAGTAACCCAGAGACTTTGGAAGGGTTTTCCCAGACGGGATCATATATAATACACTTGGTGACATTACATGAAGACAATACAATGACCAACGAGGATTGTAACACACAAGGGTACATTTAAACCAAACATAATTAGCCATGAGATGACCAGGGCTGTGTAATCACAGGTGAGCACAATGATTAGGGGGCATGATGTGGGCGGAGACATGACGTAAATGTAAACAAAAGGGATGTGAACAAGACAGAACAGGGCTGTGTTCTACTCTTAATGCCTTTGTTTACATTAATAATTTTGCAAACACATTTGTTGTTACATGTACTAGTGCATCTAAAAATGTAAATGTCAAAGTTCATTTGTGTTCATAATTAAGTCATTTTATATTCATTACATGTAAAGTGACATATTTCAAGACTTTTTTTGTTTTACTGTTGATCAGTTTGGCTGATGAAAATCAGAAATCCAGAATCTCAAATGATTAAAATGTTTAATTTCTAGTTTGATTTCTAACTATTCAAACATTATTAACTTTAAAACACAAAAAGTATTGAAATGTGTCACTTTATGTGTAATGTATATAAAATATGACAGTTTACCTTTTTGATTTAAATTTTGAACACATGAACTTTGTCACAAAATTCTAATTTTTGGAGAATCACCAGATAATTTTCATTGGATTTTCCTGCCTTCCTGTTGGTGTGAGTCGATTATGTGGATCATACTTGGTTCTTAGCATGTCTCTAAGTATTAAAGTACAATGAAACAAGGCTTAACAACCAGTAGATTCCCTAGAGAGTAGTCAAGTACATGGTGCATTTGTTCTAAGTGCTAGATCTTACTAGGTGGTCTTTTTACGAGCAGGCAATGTGTGAGTAATGGCTATAATCCCTCAAAAGCTGCAGTTGAAGACTCAGTACACCCCAGTGAGGCAGTGAGCCTACGCTGTACTCTCTTAAATCCCATCGCTGCCTGTGGTAATCCTGGCCGTGCACACCAGGGCCTCTCAGCCCCCTTTGCCTTCTCCTTTTGACAGACGAGCCCAAATCAAGCTGTCAATTACAGCAGTGTGTTTATGGAAATTACATGTTTGTTAACATGCGGGGGAAATGTGCTCTATGCTTGAGCCCAGAACAACTTCTCTCTCTCAAATCACCTCTCAGATGAGGCGGGAGGTGAGTCGGATCAGATCACTGACTACAAGGGCATGTTAATGCGCAGTTACTTTAAAAGAGAGAGAGAGAGAGAGAGAATAGAAAACTTTATAATGTGACCTCGGGACAAAATACAGTCTGTGGTGTCACCAGTAATCATTTGATGTTACACAAAATGTAATGCATGTAACCCATCTGTGCAGTGAAATACACACACTAGGCTGTGAACATTGCAACCCTATCCGTGACACCCAGGGAGCAGTTGGGGGTTAGGTACCTTGCTCAAGGGCACTTCAGTCATGACCAGCCGCATGATTTGCTTAGATTTACCCGGGTCTTAAATTTTAAAGTCTTAAATACTTCTTAAATGCATGCTCAGGTCATTTGATGTATTCCTGATGTTGTGTAATGATGGACTCTGTTCTTGAACTGATAGAGAAGTTCTCATATGTTTCTGATTTTGACTGGTTAGTGTGTTAATATAATTGTGTACTTTGCAGTTGATCAGATCCTTGTTAAAGGAAGATGTTGTGCAGTTGATGTCACTGTCTGACAGCATGTTTTGATTTGGAGCTCACTCTGCCTTCCAGAGTCTGTCTGAGATGGTTTTCTGCTTATGCACCAACTCATTAACAGTATGCTGACACCAGTGTGTCTGACTGAGTAGAATATAGTCAGGTTTGTAAGGAGAGTAGGCCACAGGACAGAGCCTAAAGTGTGTGTGTGTGTGTGTGTGTGTGTGTGTGTGTGTGTCCTTGTATTTCTCCCTGGTGGGGACTGAAAGTCCTCATAATGAGAGGAATACATGTCAGATCTGTAAAAGTGGGGACATTTTGTTGGTTCTCACAATAAAAATGAAAAGTGCAGAATCATTGGCCTTTGGTTGCTAAGGTTAAGCGTCCTCACTAGTAGTACTACCAAAGTGTGTTTGTGTGTGTGTGTACTAGGTTTATACCACGTTGTGGGGACCAAAACCTGTTTAAACACTCAGGTTGTGTCTTTCATTCTGACTTTTTATACTCTTAATCTATTCAGATAGTCTAACAGTACAGTCTACATCTCTGTCGTTTGACTCTAATGAACAAAGACGTGTCCATTAGTGGCTAAAACACAGATGAAGATATATCTGAAAACAATTCATGATAAAATTGCCCTGCAACAGCCTGGGGAAAATCAATAAGCTAGCCCCTTTAAGTTCCACAGTGTTGTTCTGCACTGAGGTACTTGGAACCTGTTTACACCTGATTTTTTCATGCATCTTGACTATCAGGATTACATATCTGGATATTATTCATTTTAAAATGCAGGTGTAAACATATACAGTACCAGCCATTCAGTGGTTTTATTTATTTATTTTCCTTCATTGTAAATGAATACAGAAGTCATCCAGACTATGAATGAATCATGTAGTAAACTTAAAAGTGTTAAACAAACCAAAACACGTTTTAGATTTTACTTCAAAGCAGACACACAACTGATGTCTCAAACACATTAAGAGGCAAGAAATGCAAGTCATGAACTCTTGACAAGACACAGCTGTTAACTGAAAGCCATTCCAGGTGACTACCTCATAAAGCTGACTGAGAAAATGCCAAGAAAGATGCCATCTAAGCAAGAGGTGCTACTGTGAAGAATGTCAAATATAAACATATTCTGGTTTGTTTACTTGTTTGTTTACTAAATAATTACAGATGTGTTTACTCATAGTTTAGACTTTAGTATTAATCTACAATGCAGAACATTTTTAAATAATGAAAAACTAGTACTGCATACTATTTTTGGGCAAAATCTTTTTGAGTTGTGTATGCCGCTGCTGGCTTCAGCACAAAATGTGAGTCTGAGTCTGGTTAGTAATGTACTTGGATGGGAGACCTCCAAGGAAAGCTTGTGTGACTTCTGGGAACAACAGGAGGTGCCAGTGCAGTGATGGGGACACTGCACTTTATAAGTAGAGCTGTTCTTCAATGAATGTCTCAATATTTGAAAGTTAGAAAAAAAGTAGGGATGTAACCCTGATGTCCTAAATTTCCCTCTCCTAATCATCCTCATCCAAAACTGGCCTAGTTTCACCTCTCTGTCTAATAGCTAACGGGTGGTGAACATTCTGTTGCAGACCGGCTGCTGTTACATCATCCAGGTGGATGCTGACCGTTGGTGATGGTTGAGGTGAGTCTGTCCCAAATGTCAAAGTTCTTTAGGTGTCTAGATAAGCTCTAGAAGTGAATGTAGTATGTAATTTTGAATGCAGCCACAGTGAGTATAGACAGTGTGTAGACTGTATAATGACTTACATTTGAATTTGAATATTTTTATTTTAAATGCTGATCCAAATGGAAGAGTGTGTGTGTGTGTGTGTGTGTGTGTGTGTGTGTGTGTGTGTGTGTGTGTGTGTGTGTGTGTGTGTGTGGTGCCGTATCTGTAATAGTGAGTGATAATGTCTGTGTAAGAGTGCTGTGTGTGCGCAAGACAGAGTGAAAGAATTTATGAAACGCACAATAAGATAAAGCTGTTTCCCTCCACAGCTGAATCACCTGTCAGAGATGATCACAATACCCTGAAGAGCACTGAAACTGTCATCACACAATTGCTCAACCTACTACAGCTGCAGCAAACACGTCTCTCTCTCTCTCTCTCTCTCTCTCTCTCTCAAACACACACTAACACGCATTATTTCAGCTGCTGCTGTATGTTCAGCACTTAAATGCCTCTCTCTTTTCCTCCCACCCCCCACCCTCTTTATGAAAAGATAAAGATATGTGTGATCTCCACGTGGGTCTTTGTATTCGTGTCAGGTTCAATTTTTCCATCTACCTGAGCATTTTCCCAACCCGCTCACCTGCCTTTATATTCATGTTTCTTTTTTCCTTCCAGCTTTACATGTTGAAACTGTGTTCACAGATACTTACATGATGTCCCTGACAGCCGTGAGTAAAACATCACCTTTTGTTCTCTCTCTTTATAAAAGAACTGATGGATTTTTTAATTGACATTTTTAAAGATGAACAAGTGTACTTTTCATAGATGTATCAAATTAATGAATCAAATATAACACGGCTCATCTCGGTACCCATAAAAGGCTCTTTTTCAAAAATGATGGTGACCATGAAAATTGTGTTGTAAAAAATGCAGTTGTCCTTTGTTGCATCCCCATAAATTCTTAAGTTAATAGGAGTCCTGTCTAATTGACATACACAATTAGCCTGATTAACCTTGGTCTCGAACCATTTGCACTGAATCCCAGCACTCCAGCTCACTACAGACAATGCAAAATTGAGCAAATCTCCACATGATCTTTGTCACAGAAAAGATAATATATACTTCTGGCCTTTAAAATAGCAAAGGCAAGACATTACATACATTGCAGTGTATGTTATGTTCTTAATTAAATTAAAATATATAAAGGCATAGTCCCTGAACAGTTCATCTTTAAACATAAATTAAATAAACATATTTATTTGAATAAAAAGTTATACGATAACATTTTGCTATTACAGATTGGACAGATTCAGAGCTGTCTGAGCACAGAGTAGAGCACACTCTCATTTCAAAATCATAATATTGCATCTCCAAAGATGAGAATATGATGGAAAAGTTTGTTTTGGATCATAATTTAATTAAAAGGTAAAATATTATATGTTTTATTAATCTATTAAATACATTTCCTCCCACTCTGCTCATAGTCTGTCTTGTTGGCCTCTGGCAGGCGCTTCAGGTGCCTCCAGACCAAGACAAGCAGATTGAGGAACAGCTTTTCCCCAGAGCTGTCTCCTTATGGAACTCTGTCCACCGCTAACACTCGCACATCTGGATTGTGGTTAGTGACTGCACTACATTTTTCTGTATCATTTATACACTGTATGTAAATTGTATATTATCACAGCTTTGATGTATTTTGCATATTCTGCATAAACATTTAATATACACTTATCCAACCCTTCCATTGCAACTTAACCAGTAATAATCTGTACGTCATGTCTATAGTTTTTTCTATTCAACATGGATATTATGTCTACAATACCTCTAAAGTATATTCACATGTATATTTGTCCATACCTCTGTTATATTTTGTTTATACTGTATCTATTGTACATTCTGCACTGACTGATTATTGCAGTTCTGGTTAGATGCTAAGTTACATTTCATTGCCTGGTACATGCCCCTGTGTAATGACAATTGAAGTTTAATCTAATGTAATCTAGTCTAATCTAATCTAAATACACAAAAATGACACATTTCAGGTCTCTATTTTAGTACTGATACTGTTTGAATGAGCTATAAGCCATACATCAGTTTTAAAAAAGTAACCTTTTGTATTTTTGATTATATGTAATTTCATACTTTAATTCACAATCAAACTAGAATTGATTTTTGTTTGTTAAAAGCCCATTTAATGCATTATTTGATCTGATTGACAAAGATCCAGAGTGACGCTTAAGCCCAATCCATACTGCAGGATTTGTAAAATCCTTCCCAATATTGAAACATTTATTTTAACCAGTGCTGTAACTTAGCAACATGCAAATCTATGGAAGCTAAGCAGGTCTGGGTCTGGTTTGTACTTGAATGGGGGACCTCAAAGGAAAGCTTGTGTGTCTGTTGTAAGTAGTGTTGGTAGTCCTGGCTAAATTTCCAGTCTTAATTTCATGTCCAAAAACATTGATATCAGGTGGATTGGATACTCTAAAAATTACCCTGGTGTGTATGTATGTATGTATGTATGTGTGTATGCCCAGATATGGTTGGCACTCTGTCCTGGGTGTTCCCCTAATGTTCGATGCAGTCCTCCAGGTGGACGGTCGCTTCCAGTTGAGAGTACACTGTGCACGACTGGCTGCCGCTTCTCACCGGTGTGTGTAAATGGAGTGTGTTGATTGTAAAGCGTCCTTGGGTGTCTAGAAAGGCGCTATATAAGTATAATGTGTATGTAATCATCCTCATCTTCAAAAACGTAGCTTCTCTTCACCACAGTGTCTAATACCTAACATGTAGTGATAGTTCTGCTGAGGAAGCTGCCATCACTTCCTGCACATGCTGTTGGGTTGGGTCGGGTCAGTTTGAAAAAGTTCCATAATTGTTCTTAAATCCGGCCCACACTACTGGATTTCTAAAATCCTTCCTGATGCTGAAACTTTATTGTAACCAATGTTATAACTTGGCTTTCTATTGCAGCTGCCAATATCTTTTGGTTTTGCCATCACTTTTTGTGTGAATATTATCCACTTGGGTTCATTTTGGCTCTTTTTCATGCACGATTATAGCCCTACATTTCACATGAGTCCACCCTGACTATGTGATATTAAAAACTTTGAACATGCTCCTACTAGACGGTGAGTAGATTGGAAGGGTAAAGGTTGGATTATACACATCCCAGACTACAGGATAAACTAACGGGATAATCTTTTAAGACCATCCTGAAGACCTTTTGGGATTTTCAGTGGCAGCAGAATGGCTTCAGATCATTTATCCTGTAGAGTGGACCAGGTTTTAAGCTCTGAGAACATTTACATTTTCAGATGTGCATATTCATTAATTCATTTAATTGGTTGGTTTGTTAACTTTACACACTGTAGACATCTGCAAATGTGTACCAATGTCCTGCCCTCTAGCTAATGGGCCAGTAATATATGGACACTCACCTGGCTTTGTGGTGTTTCCCCAGATGTAGAAATTTTTTGCATCACTAAATAGAGAAAACACAAAGTGGGCATGTGAAGCAGCAGATTGGGTTTAACAAGCCAGATGGGTTGTAATTGTCTGGTCAATTCGATGTTTGGGAACTTTTATGCCTTTTATTATGATTTGTTTTGCTAATGTATTATTCAAGCCTGCAGATTCTTGCATTTCTCCCAGGGGAGAGCCTGTATGTCACCCGTGTGTCCAATCACACACACGTACACACACTTGCATGCCTGCAGCAACATAGCACCGCACACACAAGAACACTCATACAAACCTTGGTGGTGTGCCCAGGTGTGTGGGTATGTGGTTTAAGCACAGTATCTGCCATGCAGGCCGGTTTTTAGTGCCCACACTGGTATCCAATGGCAACATGCCAACATATGGCTAATGTATACACTTTTTTCATGTTAGGATTAAATGAAGACTAGAGACATTCTCAATTAAACAATTGAAACCTATTTGAACACTTATCGTTTGTGGACAATTTATTAAACGGTGACATGAGTGCCAACTTACCCCACATGTAGGGATAATTGTAACAGAATAAAGGACTTGTCCTAACAGTTTTTCATTTTAATGTAAACATTTTCAATACTGTGATGCTTAAACCCAATGAGCCATTCCAACCTAAATACATAAACACACACTACTGAGATGATTCAGTAGATAGACATTTGGATGCTGCTGCTCCATATACTCAACCTTCTATGGTAGAAGGTTGAGGTAGGACAGTATCACTGCTTTTTAGCTCAGTCTTGGGGTCTCCCAAAAGTTGTTGACTATGAGCTTGTGAACTTTAGTACAGCTGTTTACTCTCCTACCACAGATGATTGAGTATCTGGAGCAGTAGCATTTTTGAGTCTCCAAACAGCTATAATTTTTTTTCTGCAGTGTTGTCATGAAAAATGTTAAATGCAATGGGTTAACTTAAGTGTTAGTGTATACAGTGAACCTCGGTTATCATTTGCCCTGGAAAATGGGTGCAAAAACAAATAGCGACTGAGAACAGATGCAGAAAATAAAGGCTACGGCTGGACCACACAGGCACACTCTAAAACAGAGCGTAAACCTGTAAGAGTGATGTTAAATGTTCATTTATCCATTTCATTAGTCTTTTGTATTTATTTCTCATTGTGTTCTGTATGTAAAACTATAGTTAATCTATATAAAATGTATTTTTGTTATTGTTTTGGAGTGTTTTTTTGATTTACATTATTTCTTATGGGAAATATTGCTTCAGTTATCGTTAGTTCTGGTTATCTTCTTTCACTTTATTAATGACAAAAACTGAGGTTCCACTCTGTTGATCACATATGTTTATCCCTGTATACATTTTGTGAAAATTTAAAAAAAAAAATCACCATCAAGTGAATGTTCTCGCTGGGTCTGGGTAACATGGGGTTATTACAGATGCTTGTACCTATAGTGACTTACAGTTTCATATTACTTTTGTAGGAATATACAGTATTAAGTTAGGAGTCTTGCCCAAGTACTTTAATTGGTATATTGTGGTGTTCTTGCCTAGATTGAACCCACACATTGTTCCACTATACTATACCACTGTGTATCTATGTAGAATACTTTGTTCATTGTAAGTAATGTAATATATTCAGTTAGAGCTGTAGTTCATGACTTAACTGTTCTACATACCTACTGTATGAGGACTGTAGACACTGGTACACTGTTATACATCTTTAAGTAGTTGAATAGTCTGCCATAACGTGATTATATCTGTCTCCTTTTCTTACATGTGCTCTCTTTCTCTGAAAAATTATTTCACAGCAGTAGCTTCTAGAGTCGACTCTGCTATGTCCCTTGGAGTAATAATATGCCTTCTAAAATGTTCTCATTCCCTTTAGGCATAATGATTTCTAGGAAGAGCTGACAGGTTAATATGAGCCTAATACACAGGTATGCATTTCCAGGCCATGATATAAGATTGCTTTGCATTTTAAGGTAAAGACATGCACACTTGTCTCTGTGATTGAAATGTAATTCAGCTTGCCACCTGTTTTAGTGCAACTCATGATGGGCTTTCAAAATGTGACCGTGGCTTTAATATTTAAAAGTTCTTTCAGCTTTTTTGATATACTGAGTTTATTTGAACCATAACTCTGAAAACAGGAATGTAAAACTAGCCTCACAATGTGTACTGTCCCTTACAGATAAGAAGTTCTATATAACGCTATAGCCTATCATATTAATATGGTTAATCATTTCTATGCAGGCTTTAAATATTGTAAAGAAAAGGTGGCAAACATAACTCAGACATCCTTGCACTAGAGCTTGTAGCTTCAGGTCCAGTTTTAGTTTAGACACATTGGCTGTTTCTAAGGCTTCAGTTGGTGCCTGGCCCCCTGCAGAAACGATAGCTCCGTTGTGGTAGTTGGAGTGGGTGTAGAGGAGTGAAGGGGTTAACCCTCCACTCGGAGCCCGGTGGCTGGCTTTGTCACTCCACTCTTTATGTGCGTAATTGAGTCACTTTAAACCACGCTTTTGTTTCTTTTCTTAGGTGTGTAATGAGTGAGATTGCTCCTCCACGCACCCAATCAGAAACGGCTAATCTGACCATATTGTTTGACAAGTGTGTTCCTTACTGCTCCCGGCTACGGAGATGTAATCTGAAACAATTATGCCAATTCCCTCAGAACAGTATGGTGCAGGTAAGTAGCGTGTTTTTCACCTTCTTCAGGTTAAATTCAATGGCCTTTCCATCTCCATCATCTTAAAAGTGAACTTCAAGAGTTGCAGGGTAGTTAGTCAAAGTTTGTGAACAGCTCCTTCAGCATGGCCTTGAGCAAAGCATTTCCAGATTGCCACATGTTCACATTTTTTCTTTATTTCCGCTGGAATCCTGCACTCCAGAAATGTCCAGATTTACAACAATTCCTACAAGGTTGTCCTTCAAGCTGCTACCTGTCTTTAAAAAAGCTGTAAACTTTTTCCTGTTCCATATGCCAGGAATAATTCTGTAAACTTTAAATACAGCAGGTCCCTAAGAGCCAAAGCTATTACTATTTAAAACCTCATAGCTGCTAAGGTACTTTTATAAAACAAACCTCGATTTGCTCAGTGGACTAAGGTGCTGTCACTATGATCTGAAGATCGCAAGTTCAAATCCCCATCATGCTGCCTGCCATCAGCAGCCAAAGCCTGAGCGAGCAAAGCTGCCCATGGTCTCACTGGGTAGGTAAGATGGTACTCTCTCCCTAGCACTACTAAATAATGTCAGCTGGCTCAGGGATCTGCCAGGCGATCGATCAGAACTGGAACTCTGAGCGTGTTGGCTGCCCAGCGGCGATGTTTCAGCAGTTGGAAAAGAGGCGGAGCTTGACTTCACATGCATCGGAGGAGGCCTGTGTGAGTCTGCACCCTTCTAGAGTCAGAGACATTACAAGTGATAAGGAGAGTCCTAAAGAATGGGCCGGTCGATTGGCTACATACATTGAGGAGAAAATCAGGTAGAAAAAAAGATCAAACTTATTTGACACCTTTATTTTTGTCCATCTGACATCAAATGTGCACAAAATGGAAAGGGCAGCTTTACATGGTGTAAACATACTTTTTATGACAGTGATGCTATTGTAAACAAACATTATAAAATCACCAAAGACATTCACTTCTGTTGATTTTTTTATTATATTTAAAATAATTATTTTCATTTTAGGTGGGGTTGGGATGCATATGTGAAAGGTATGCAAAGTTTACATTCTAAATACAGCTGTACGTATTATATATGAGCTACACTACTGCTGTAGAACTTGAGTCCAGTCTCAGTCTCAAGACAATACTTGTGCAGCCATGGTCTCTTCTTGATCTCAAACTCATTTATACTTGGTCTTGTCTCAGTCTTGGGATGTGTTGAATTCAGAAATGGTTAAAATCAAGTGTGGCTGTCTAAGTTTAATTAGAAACTATATAAGTATATATTTTTTTATTGTTATTGAATCGATTCAATAATAAATCAGTCCTGTCTCTACATGGTCAAATCAAATCTGCACTCTGATTGGCTATAATAATAATAATAATAATAAATAAATAAGGTATATATATATATATATATATATATATATATATATATATATATAAATTGATGTCTAATGAATTATAATTAATGCACAATTAATTACAAAGGTAATTACATTTTTATTTAATTGGAATTATTTTTTTATTTTAATATGATGGGGGGAAAATCTTGATCTGAACTTGGTCTTGTCTTGGTTTCTGACACTCATGGCCTCAGTCTTGACTTGAATTTGTTTTCTAAATATCTTGTTTTTGACTCTGATTGAATGTGTCCTGGTCTTGGTCTTGACTTGGTCTATATCTATATATATATATATATATATATATATGGTGTTCTATTTCAAGAATTTAGTTGTCACTCTTTAGTAATATAGATCTTATATAATATACATCTGTACACATCAATTTTTCCAGGTTCAGGTCCAGCCACTGGGTGGGAAGCATGGCCGCCTCCTCCCTTGAATCTGTCCCTGCATTAGCAGTAGACTAGACTGCAATTTAGCTACACATTTCCCTAATCTGCACTGATGATGGCTAAGAGATCTTTAAGCCCACACACACATACACACACATAGTGAAGCATAAAGCAGGACTCAAGGTTGTAGAGGACTGCCGCTCACCCGGGCCAGATTTTACTCCCTGTGGAGCCTTTAAATTTTATCACTCCTGGTATTTGTTCTCAATGGCAAATTAACAGCCTTCACCCTGCCATTGGGTTTCCTTTCAGGAGACAAGGCTTAAATTCTCTCTAACTGCCCTGAATTTACTACTTTTCTATTTTTCACACGGTAGAATCAATACCAGGACTGAAGTAGAAGAGATAAAAATTTATGGTATCTTGCAATTTAATGGTTGAAAAGATGCAATTTGAAAGATCATAAATTGTGAAGGAGTGTACGCTCCATTGGGCTTGATTCAGTGCTTGCTGTTAGAACTTGATTTGCGAGTGTCTGCAAAGTGTGATTAACGAGGCGACGAGCCCGGGCCTCCGCTCACCACGCCACCGCTAATGCTCCTCATTAGAATAAATAAAATAAATTGACTGCAGCTCTATGAAAACTCTGTAATGGTTAAAAATCAAAGAACGTCATCTGCTGGCTACGATTTAGCTCCTGGAGGCCTGCGGGCACCTCCATCATGTCTTGCGTGACAGGGCTGAGGCCAAGGCTGCGGGGGCCCCATCGCTCGGCCCCACACGGCGGCCGGGGAAATGCCACCGGCAGGGAGGAGAGAGGATTGTTTAGTTCACTGGTAATCATATGTCAGAGGGCTTTGTGCTCTAAAAACGTTTTTGAGGAGAAAGGGGGAGACGGTTTGTGGAGTATTAATGCATAAAATTGCATTTCAAGCTGATAATCGGTTTGTAGAAAGGGTCTGTGCGCAGATTGCCCTAGTGCTGTCGGGTGGTTTTTCATTGCCCAGGCCTCATGCTCTGTAATAGTGTTTTCCAGGGGCTTTTTCAGCCCTCTCTCCTGTGTCACATTTGCACAGGAAATGGGCTTTGAAGCAGCCCCGTGGATGTCCCTGCTCTGAGCTGATGATGGAGTTGTCTCTGAGATGTCCAGCTGCCTCATTTGATGCTGAGATCAGGAGATTGAAGTTGTTTGATGTTAAAATGGAAATAGACTAGGACGACGGACAAATATAGCATGAAGGTCATGGTTTAGAAAAGGCTTAAGACAAGGAAACATCACATCAATCTGCCTCTAGTAGGTGAAAATCTACATGAAATTCCTTTCTACTCCAACAAGTATTTTCAGTAATGAGATGGTAGTGAATTTCTTCTCTTGCCCTCAGTCTGGTCAGCAGGTAGGCTTTTCGAAACATACGTGTCTTGTGTTTCTAGGCTTTATCCTAGGAAGAACTCAATCAAATTGAATTTTAATCTAAGACCAATATGTCTGCATAATCAAACTTTTCAGGCAAAGCCAGTAGAGCTCACATTTTATTGTATTTGTTCAACAAAATTTGTCAGACCTCTTTTTTTTATTCTTTACTGACTAGTGGGCTTAAGTGCGTCCATGACAGTGGCAGTTTTTATCTGGTCTTTAATCAGCTTGCTAATCTCCTACCTCTCTATTGACTTCCTTTATTTAACCGTACAGCACTTTTGTCTTCTGAGAATGCTTCTAAATTGATTTCTTGGTTTCATTTTCTTTCATGTTGTTGAAATCAATGAGCACTGAGCCAGTAATGATATTTTCATTTTTCTTCATTAACTGACTCTCATTGACAAAAAAGACTAGAGGTTATATTCGCTATTGAATTAGGACTGATTGCTCTTTGGCTGTTCATCATGTGTACACGTGTCAGAGTATAGTGCCACTTCAAAAAATTAGAATATTGTGAAAACGTTCATTGTTGTTTATAATTTTTTTGTTTCACTTTTGATAAGTGTGGCGTATAGCTCATGAAAAACAGAAATCCAGAACCTCAGTCTAATGAAATATAGTACCAGTCAAAAGTTTGGACACACCTTATATTTATCAGTGGTATGAGCAGTGTAAGGCCTCACAAATAAGAAAAGCCAATAATAAGTTTAAATATACTTTAAGTGGAATTTTAATTCACTTAAATTCAAAACCCCATGTACAAATGGACTGAAGTTACTTATACTACAAATGTCCAGTGGTACCTGTTGCATGTAGCATTTGAAAGCATTGAGTTTATGACTTTATTGGTCTGAAAATGTTAGTTTGATTCTGCAATTTTCACTTAAGAGACTTTGTTTCAGGTAATACTGTAAACTGGCCTCCAAGGAGGTGGATCATCATATTTCATACTTTTTCATTAGTTAATATTCTCTGACAGCAAGTAGTGCTGGCCAGTACTCATGAAGGTAAATATCATGATATTTCCAAATATGCTACAGCAAAGGTGTTCAAACTGTGGGTCTGGCCCCTCTAGTGGGACGAGCCTTAATTGCAGGGACAGCACAGGTTGAATTTCCTTATTTTTTATTCAGTAATGTTGGTTTTTACTTGCAGTTGATAGTAAATGGTTCAATTTAATGTCCTGTAAGATGTCACATCACATCAGGTCACTTAACCACTGTACCAGTACCAGAATGAACATACAGTACCAGTCAAAAGTTTGGACTCAAAAGTTTGGAAGGTTTCTCATTCAAGTCATTCAGATTATGAAGGAACACGTAATGAATCATGTAGTAAACTTAAAAGCGCTAAACAAACCAAAATATGTTTTAGATTTTACTTCAAAGTCGACACACAACTGATGTCTCAAACACATTAAGAGGCAAGAAATGCAAGTCATGAAAGTACTGAACGTAAAGAACGGAGAATTACACAAACTCTGTAGTCAACACACAGCTGAAACTTCATTTTAGA
>BRDA01047722.1:0-19986 GCA_036984385.1 Crenuchus spilurus | reverse complement strand
CACACAGTTTATGAGAGTTTATGGCCTGCCTTGTTTTAGTTCTGCCTGCAGAGCCCGGTGAAAAATTTGTGTTCTTAATTATTTATTTATTTATTTATTATTATATTTTTAATTGAAGTACTTTAATTTACCAGGATTATTTTAATTTAAGCTATTTTGCAATTAATTAATTAATTTAAATGTATTTTATTGAATAGATTAACTCCGATTTGCCTAAAGATGTATTTTTGTCTGTCTGATTGAACGCTTGTGTTAACAAATAAATCAGACATTACTCAGCAGTTACTCAGTACTTGAGTAGTTTTTTCACCAAGTACTTTTTTACTCTTACTCAAGTAATTATTTGGAAGACTACTTTTTACTTTTACTTGAGTCATATTATTATAAAGTAACAGTACTTTTACTTGAGTACAATTTTTGGCTACTCTACCCACCTCTGGGTGTCTGCATGACACCACAGTGTTACTGCACCAAATTATGGCACGTAGACTAAATTTTTGCCAATCAGTTACATCAACCTGACTACCAGTGATGAGGGAATTGATTATAAGTCTTTATTGATACCAATTCCAATATTGATTCCTAATCAAATTTTAAAAAATCCAAAAATAAAAAATTTTCAAAAATACAAAAAATGTATAAGAATTTGGCTATATTTTATAATATTCTGAAGAAATGTAAGGCCTTAACTGTACACTACCTCTTCTACCTTCTACCAAAATTAGTGTAACACACTCATTTCTACCAAAACTCTGCTTTTTGTTCTACTGAGGAAAGATGAAAATGTCAAGACCTACTTTAAAATAAAACCCTAAGAGTTTCTGAATCAAATAAAGGTCCAAGAACCATTTAAGAACATTTGTGTGCCTTGTGGTCCACACTTAGAACTTCATCTGTGCACTCCCCAGCCTGAGGCCTAAACACCATCAACACCATGCAGTTATTGAAAAAGACAGAGGTGAGTGGAGGTCAATGGCATCAGGAAGCTAGAAACTTCAGACATAAATAAACACTAGACTATTACCACTCAACAGATTCACTATAAGAGGCCTTCGCCAGACAAGGACTTCCATACAGTGATTTTTCCTCTTTTACTGCATGATCTCTCAGTGAAGGCAAACAAGTCTACATGCTGGGCAGACAGAGAGATCAGTTTATTTGCTTTCACAGTGCAGTACAGCCTATTGATGAAAAATTTAACTAAAGTTACAGACTTTAATGATTTCGCGTCCTCTAGGGCGTTAGAGGTTAATGCCTAGAATCTCGCTCCATCAATAGGATTAGGCTGCGTCAGATGACATTATTCACACAGGCTTCCCTCAGTGCTAAGTCATATCTAGTTTTAGTTCACTCACAAACGAGTAATGACGAGTGAAACAAGCAAACGATCTCGCAAGAATAATCAAAACACGTCTCTGTTTGTAATGTCAACTCGCGTGAACTCGGACACTGAACGTTCAGGACTAATCTTAGGCTGTGTGTGGTCTCTGGGGTCAATGTTTGGTATTGTAGAGCCCCACCACTCACATGACTCTACATAAATCCAGAGTCAAAACAACATTATGCAGTAGCTTAAAAGACAGGGGGTCTCACGCAACACTGTAACATACTGTGCTATGCACCAGCACAAAACATAAAGGCAAAACAGTGGTTACATTTATTCCAGAGTGGAACAACAACTCTGGAGAATCGTACAGAGCAATCGACAACACAGTGGACCTGGACAAGTGCCTCTGGATATCTTTGCCACATTATACAGTCCATTCCACGACGTCTTCGATAGTGTCATCTGAGCCTAGAGTAGTTATTCCCACTAAGAGGTAAGTGGTCATAATGTTCTAATATAACTGTGTTTATATTAATGGTAAACTTCATGACGTTTACAGCATTTGGCAGACGCCCTTATCCAGAGTGATGTACAAAAGTGCATTGAAAGACACACAATTATACACAATATAAGAGCTTTACAATACATTACAATAAGTGTTTAAACTAGTGCTGCTTAAGTGCTGCACAAAGAGATGCTCTTCAGTCTGTGTGTGAAGACTGAGGTAGGTAGGGAGGGACTGGTCCATTTTTTACTTTGTAGGCGAGCATCAGGGTGAGCAGCATCAGAAAGACAGTGAAGTGAAGGCAGCAGTGGAGTGACTGAGAACTTGGGCTGATTGAAGACCAGCTGAGCAGCTGCATTCTGAATCCTGATGGCTCACATGGGAAGATCAGCCTGAGTCACAGTAGTCAAGTCTTGAGATGACAAGAGACTGGGCAATCACCTGGAAGGCATCCTGAGTTAGAAAGAGTCGGGTCCAATGAATGTTGAAGAGGAGGAACCTGCACGACCGGGTCAAGTTTGTGATGAAAGTAGAAAACGATCACTGGTCATCCAGGATCACAACAAGGATTCTTGCTTGAGACAGAATGACAACCGAGTTCTCTAACAAGATAGGAAGCTCAAGATGATCATCATCTCAGTGTTACTGCAGTGATACAAGCTGCAAGAACATTACTATAACTACCAGGTGCTGTACGCATGTTCATTAGTACAGTAGCAATTACTGGCCCATATGACAGAGAGGCTGACAGTTTGACGTTAAACTTTATTGCATCTGACCAATCACGCAAATGACAGTCTCCCTATGGCCACATTAGCCTCCCAGCTGTTCCTTCAGTTCAACTGTGAGAGGAGAGCTAAGCTGAGGCAGAGACCTGCATGGAGGAGCAGATAACCCATAAGCTGCCTAAGTAGCTGTGAAATCCCAAGACAGGCCATTTCCCCCTACCTGGACCAGAAGCATCCTCAGCCACCAGCATCCCTGGAGTGTTTTTAAGGGTGAGGTAAAGAACACAAAGAAAAGTAAAGTTAAGGCACAGACAACGTTTAAGAAAGGTTCTTAAAAATGGTTCCTTGGTTGAATGTAGGGTTCAAGAGAAACCTTTAAGACCTTTATCATATTTCACCTTTAAACTGGTGCATATATTTCATTAACCAACGTGGTCCTTTTACCTCTAAAGAAACACCAAGAATTATTATTATTAATGGAATAAGAATAACTTTAGCCACTTTCCAGAGTTACTGAATAACAATCAATAAGGCCCATGAACCAAAAATGTTCTCCAAGAAGTCAAATCTGCCTCTGCTATGATACTATACTATAGAGTACAGCACTGTGTACAACACCCAAGCACTTAATCACATTATTTAAACCTGTGGAAATATGTGTGCTGTTCCTTGAAAAAACACCATATAAGCATTAAAATGAAATAAATAAAGAAATAAAAACAGTCAAGAGTTGAAAAAGTAAATCAACTTGCGAGCAAATCTCAAGAATAAAGTTTCTACATGTTCTGCTTAGTGCTGGCTTTGCAAAGTCTTGTTAAATATAAAGTACTGATTAACCAAACCAGGTATTGGATAAGAACTACAAATTATACTGCATCGCATTGGGGGAGGTCTGGAAAGGGTTAAACTGTGACATTCACATGCAGAAAATCAAAAATGCATTAATAGTACTGTGATTAATAAAATAATAGTGCTGTGAGCAAATGATCACATCTTGCCCGGAGGAATAGTTTTTAAAATCTAACTTACTTACATTGGCAAAATGCCAATGACTGATATATTGTCAGAATCAGACTTTACTGGAGGTTTTGGACTCACCTGAGTCTTTTTGCACACAATATAGTTCTTTCATCTATGTATGTTATATGACTGATAGTTGAAGTGATAATTTTGTGTCCTATGTTTAGCTTGTATAGTGGAAATGATCCTGCTTCCACACTCCACAGTACCCCCAGCTGGCCACTTTGAAGCTTCCTGTAATGGCTTGCTGAAGGCTGTAATGTAGTATTAATTTTACATTACAGTACATTATTTAAATTACAATTGTTTACATTATATATACAATATCAGCATCGTCTACATTCAGTTGTTAATTATTGGTTATTGTATCGGACACAAAAAATCGGTGCATCTCTACAATATTGCATGAGTACATTTTCGGGTATGTTAGACTATTATACATAAACAGCAGATCAAGACGAGTAAAGAGGCTAATCATACAACTGTGATGTACAAAGCACCCAACAACCCAGCAGAGAATATCCACTGAGAGATGTTAATACATTCCTAAAAGGCGCTTACCAGCTATTGCGATTAAAAGTTTTTTAATGCTGCAATTAGAATACGCGGATGTGTTTTGGGATGAGGATCATGGGAGGTAAGCAAAATCACGGTCAACAGCAGAGCGAGCGCTGGCATCCAGGATTAATATTTCAGTAAGGGAGAGTCTTCTAGAAGAGTCCACTTCAGTTCTCATCTCTCTCCTCCAGCACTCCATGTTGCCTGGAAACTGCCTTAATGGCACATCTATTTCAATATCCTTTCATATGTATTCCGTATGTATTATTCAGACGTTTAATATCTTCTTAAAATCCCTCTGGGTAGTTAAGGCTCTTGGATTCAGCCCTTATTTTGTTTCTCCTTCCTCGCTCTTGCACTCTCTCTTTCTGTCTCTCTCTCTCTCTCTCCAGGGGAAAGACAAGGTCGCACCACCTTCTGAGCCTCCTCCTCTCCTATCCTGCTCTCTATCAAAGCCAGCCGCCAGCGGCGTGTGTGTGTGGAGGGAGAAAGAAATGTAGTTATGGGGGCTGAGAAACACTTCAGCTGAGATTAAGAGAGGAGAGAAGCAATAACAATGGCTGTGGAGCAAAGCGCATAGGCAGTAAATGGGTGGGTGCTGGGCGGGGGTGCGACAAAAACTTGCTATCGATTTGGCCGTGGCACCATCCGGTGATCCGCAGAGAGTGTGTACGGAGCATATGTCTGTATCTGGAGAATGGAAATTGCTCCACGGAGGCAGGGAGGACGTCTAAATGCCCGCAGAGTTCCTCTGAGAACTTAATTCCTTAAGACTTACTGAGGACCTGAGACCGCCGGAGACATGCGGAAAATGAGTCTGAATAAGACAGCATTAACTGCCAGGAGTGATTAAGAAAAACAACAGAAGCGGAGAGACAGAGTAATTATGATCTGTCTTCTTCACAGTCATTAGCGAAGTGGGCCTCCTCACCCTGCCATCTTTCTTTCTGCCGCTGTTGCCATGGTGAGCAAAAACGCAACTCCCATTTGCCTCTCAGCATGACCCAGCTGTTCACCACTGTGGCAGACAGAGGGAGAAAACACACACACACACACACACACACACACAAGTACCACATTCACCAACCACATCCTTCACCAATCAAACTTCTATTAGATTTGAATAAACATTACACTGGGCAGGAATCCGTCCTGGCACCAACAGGATATCCCTGACTAATACATGCTAAATCAGATGTAAAATTAATACGAAAATTAACAACTGGAACTACTGCTATTATACCATGCTGTATGATTATAGGTGTGCAACATGGAAACATGCACTACTCATAGTATTTAGTTACGTTATAAAAACACCCATCACCATTTCGGTAGGCACCAGTAATCTGAATGCTAGCCAAGCTGCTTGCCTGTTAGTCTGTAGCCCATCCCAGCCTTGTGCAGGTCTACAATTTTGTCTCTGTTCTCCTTAGAAATATTTTAGTGTGATTGATTGAGAGTGTGGAAGTTCAAATAGGTGCAGTTAATACAGGTAACTTGTTCAGAATAGAAGGGCTTCTTAAAGAAGAACTAACAGGTCTGAGAGATCCAGAATTCTCGCTGGTTGGTAGGTGACCAACCACTTATTTTCCACCATAATTTACAAATAAATTCTTTAAAAATCCTACAATGTGATTTCCTGGATTTTTTTTCTCATTTGTCTCTCATAGTTGAAGTGTACCTATGATGTCTCTCATCTTTCTAAGTAGGGGAACTTGCACAATCAATGGCTGACCAAATACTTTGTTGCCCCACTGAAGTTAAGTAATTTTATTATTATTTTGGCATTATAAGCTCCCTGGCCTGCTCTCCAGTATTCTGGAGAAAAAAAATTTTAACTGTCTTTTGGTTATGATAACCATAGACAACATGTGTTGACCAGTCACAAAAACTAGTGAAATAAAACAATGCTTATTCATGATTCTCTCATAACAAACCTCTCTCTGCACTGCTGAACAAACTTCACTGCATAAAAAACACTAATTTGCCAATAATGAGATATTAAAGATAACATAACATGGTTTTATGGTTAGAGATGGTAAATGTCAATATATTTAAAGCATTTTCATTAAGTTTGCTAGAAATCAAGTGCTTTTGAATGGCTCAACCAGTAGTGGAGTGAGCTTCAGATTGAATGAAGAGAGAGAAAGTGTCCGAGAACAATGCAATGAATCTGAGAAATAAAACTGACTAAGTGCTTCATTGGTGAAAACTGATCAGCATCACCACAGCATTGTGAGGAACAGGTGTCCCCTGTATTCATGCATTTTGGAGCTTTATCGTTATGGAGAAGCACAGTGATGAACGCAGCCCTCATGGTTTTGGATGGCTTACTGGCATGGTACTGGTCTTTACAGTGGTCATGGCAGTGGATTGCCATCACTCTCAGTGATGAATTCAACACTACAGTAGGCATCACGTTACAGCAGTGCTGCAGTAATACAGTTATTACAGCCCTGAGCTAAATTAACAGCTTAAACTTTTAATAACCTTACACAGTCTTCACACTGTTGGAGAAGTCGTGAGACAACTGCACACTGTATGCAAAGCTGAAATATAAGGCTGTTGAACACTTAAATAAGTCTTTAAAAACACTTAAAGGAAAGAAAAATGGTCCATCTCATCGAGAAACATGTGGCTTCTTTAGCACTTTGGCCCCTACCAAGACCACTCATTCAACACAAGATCTTAAACAGAGCTATGGCTACGTCAGACTGGCTGCTAATTTTACCACAACTATGATTTCCCATTTCGTCTACAACACAGACTCACATTAATCACACCAGGTCAGCTGAAGTTTTACATCGGCCGGGGTCTTTGCTTTAAGGGTGAATAATAGCTCAGCCAGTCCCTGGGAACGCTAACAGAAGGTAATGATTGTGATCCTTGAGTGGTTTGCTTCAGTACCACAGCCTTGAGGTAAAGCTTTTAATTACAGTGTTGATCATGCATAATGAAATGAAAACATTAGACTGTTATTTTGTGCTTGTGTGTGTGTGTCGTTAACACCACCTTCATTTTCCAGAACTGAAATATGAAGTCTGCCCGTCAACACTTGGCTACAGTAAGAATGTTCCCCAAAGGTCCAGAGTTAAACTAGGGTTGGGTGGAATGCCTGAAATCTTTCATATACACTACTCAAAAAATAAAGGGAACACTTAAACAACACATCCTAGATCTGAATAAATGAAATAGTCTCATTGAATACTTTGTTCTGTACAAAGTTGAATGTGCTGACAACAAAATCCCACAAAAATCATTAATGGAAATCTAATTTATTAACCAAAGGAGGCCTGGATTTGTAGTCACACACAAAATTAAAGTGGAAAAACACACTACAGGCTGATCCAACTTTGATTTAATGTCCTTAAAACAAGTCAAAATGAGGCTCAGTATTGCTTGTGGCCTCCACGTGCCTGTATGACCTCCCCACAACGCCTGGGCATGTTCCTGATAAGGTGGCGGATGGTCTCCTGAGGGATCTCCTCCCAGACCTGGACTAAAGCATCCGCCAACTCCTGAACAGTCTGTGGTGCAATGTGACGTTGGTGGATGGAGTGAGACATGATGTCCCAGATGTACTCAATCAGATTCAGGTCTGGGGAACAGGCGGGTCAGTCCATACCTTCAATGCCTTCGTCTTGCAAGAACTGCTGACACATTCCAGCCACATGAGGTCTAGTATTGTCGTGCATTAGGAGGAACCCAGGGCCAACCGCACCAGCATATGGTCACACAATGGGTCTGAGGATCTCATCTCGGTACCTAATGGCAGTCAGGCTACCTCTGGCAAGCACATGGAGGGCTGTGTGGTCCTCCAAAGAAATGCCACCCCACACCATTACCGACCCACTGCCAAACCGGTCATGCTGAAGGATGTTGCAGGCAGCAGATCACTTTCCACTGTGTCTCCAGACTCTGTCATGTCTGTCACATGTGCATTCACCTGTGAAGAGCACAGGGCACCAGTGGCGAATTTGCCAATCCTGGTGTTCTCTGGCAAATGCCAAGCGTCCTGCATGGTGTTGGGCTGTGAGCACAACCCCATCTGTGGACGTCGGGCCCTCATACCATCCTCATGGAGTCGGTTTCTAATCGTTTGTGCAGACACATGCACATTTGTGGCATGAAAAGAACTGGGACCACATTCTCAAAGAGAACCATTAGTAACACAATATGCCGTCATGGTTCAAAATCATGCATGGCATTCAATGTCCCCCTGCTCATGCCAGCACATGTCCAGGCCCATTTCAAATTTGCCAATGACTAGAGGAGGCATGGGAGAAGGTCATATGGTCAGATGAGACAAAAATAGAGCTTTTTGGTACTCAAGTCAACTCGCCATGTTTGGAGGGAAAAAGAAT
The DNA here is from genome assembly GCA_036984385.1 of Crenuchus spilurus. Classification (NCBI taxonomy): domain Eukaryota; kingdom Metazoa; phylum Chordata; class Actinopteri; order Characiformes; family Crenuchidae; genus Crenuchus; species Crenuchus spilurus. The sequence goes on along the minus strand of BRDA01047722.1, from coordinate 11,484 downwards.
GCTGAGTTGCATCCCAAGAACACAATACCTACTCTTAAGCATGGGGGTGGAAGCATCATGCTTTGGAGCTGTTTTTCTGCAAAGAGGACAGCACAACTGATCCGTGTTAAGGGAAGAATGAACGGGGCCATGTATCGTGAGATTGTAAGCCAAAACCTCCTTCCATCTGTAAGAGCATTGAACATGAAACGTGGCTGGGCCTTCCAGCATGAAAATTATCCCAAATACACTGCTCGGGCAGTGAAAGAGTGGCTCCATAAAGGTCCTGAAATGGCCTAGACAATTTGTGGAGAGAGCTGAAAGCAACAGCCCCAAAACATCAGTGCTGTAGAGGAGATTTTTATGGAGGAATGAGCCAAAATACCAGCTACAGTGTGTGCAAACCTGGTGAAGACTTACAGGAAACGTTTAACCTCAGTCATTGCCATGTTACAAAGTATTGAGTTGAACTTTTGTTATTGACCAAATACTTATTTTCCACCATAATTTACAAATAAATTCTTTAAAAATCCTACAATGTGATTTCCTGGATTTTTTTTCTCATTTGTCTCTCATAGTTGAAGTGTACCTATGATGAAAATTACAGACCTCTCTCATCTTTCTAAGTAGGAGAACTTGCACAATCAGTGGCTGACCAAATACTTTTTTCCCCCACTGTAATAGTATATACAATTTGAATTCACTTCTAAATGGACACTAAATCAGTACTACAGTGTGGTGAGGTGATGCTGCTACCATGATGTTGCTTACTGGTTACTTACTTCTTCCAAGAGATGCTGTCAAAGGAATTACTTCATGATGAATGGGAATTGATAAGATGGGACAAACCAGCATTGTGATCAGAATGTCGTAAGTTGAAACCCATCAACAGGACCCAACTGAAGTGCCCTTGAGCAAGGGACCTAACTTGCATCTTCTCCATGGGCTCCATGAACATGGTCACCCAACACTCCAGTCAAGTGTGCTCACTGCCCCTTAGTGTGTGTATGTGTTTCACTTCATGGATGGTTTAAATGTGGAGGTCAAATTCTATTATTTGTTCTGCTTGTCTGTATGATTGGTTGATTATCAAGGGCTGATCAATTTACAACAAACTGTACCCTCAACTGACATAACTAAGCTCTAGGAAAATACATTAGGTGGTTGTTATGATGTAGCTAGATGGGTGTTATTGTATCCCAGGTGGTTGCTATGGTGTTGCTATGTGGTTGCTACAGTGCTGCTGAGATGTTATGGTGTTAGGTGGGTGCAATAGTGTTGTTAGATGGGCACAATAGTGTTGCTAAGTGCTTGCTAGTTGGTTGCTGCGTTGTTGCTAATAGGTGGTTGCTAAGTGGTCGCTAATCGGTTGCCGAGTTGTTGCCAAGTGGTTGCTATGATGTTGCCAAGTAGTTGTTATTGGTTGTTATGGTGTTTGTTAAGAGGTCTCTATGGTGTTGCTATGTGGTTACTATGGTATCGCTAGGTGCTTTGCATTTGCTAAGAGATTGCTAGCCGATTGCTGAACTGTTGCCAAGTGAACACCAGATGGTGTTACAGTGTTGTGAGATGACTGCTATGGTATTTCAAGTGATTGTTATGGTGTTGCTTAGTGGTTGCTAGTGTGTTGCTAGGTAGTTAATAAAAACATAAGTGTTATATTTATTTGAAGCATGTCAATGATCTAAGTCTTATTAAAACTATACAAAATACACATCACAATCAGACTGAACAATCTGCAGTTGGAAGGGTGTCTATCTCAGGACGAGATATATGCCAATCACTGGGCAGAAAGACAATGAGATGGAAACAGAATAATAATATAAGTCTGGTAACAATACAATTACTTTTCAATATGTATCCATAAACACAAACAACACAGTATACAGTACTCTACTCAATAAAATATACCAATCAATAAGGACAGTAAACAATAAGTACTCAAAACAGCAAAACATTAGTACCATCAAGAGCTATGCAGATGTGGACTAAACAGTGTAAATCTATACAGCACAGGCCTACTTGTACCATTACACACCTGTCCACAATCTGTAGCTACAGCACTGAAGAGCCTGGCTCTCCATCAATGCTATTCTTCAACCAATTCAAAGTGAAGAATAATTTAAACTAGTCTCAGATCAGCAGCAAGACATCTCCCTGAACAGAGAGGAAATCACGTCCTCCTCAAGGTGAATGACAGGAATTATGTACAAGGCTTCAGAGGCCATCCATCTGGGTTATGCAATTAGAAAGCCCTGTTATCATAGCTCATCCATCTGCATGGGCTCAGACTATAGGGCTGCCTGTGCAAAATTACCATGTCAATGTATGTAAATCTTAGGCTTTCTAAACTTAGACAAGCAGCAACAGCCGTGTAACCTCTGCCCTCAAAAGCCTTGATTTGTTTCTTCTACATAAGGACTCTAAATTAGCCCATCTTAAGCAGCGCAAACTTGAAACTCTCCATTTGAATAGCACACGGATCTAACATGCCTTCATTTGCTTTTAGCTGAAGCCATACACTTGCTCATCCTACTTACAAAACTAATACAGAACTGAAAACGAGGAAGTATATTATCCCACCACCATGCTGAAGTTCCTTCAAAGCAGTGTGAGCAGTGTTTACAGCAGACAAGAGCGCAGCTCAAGCAGACTGGCAGATAATTTAAGCTGGCAATTTTGATGGGCCACCATCTAATCAAGTGCAACCATTCAGATAATTAATTAATCTGACGGAGTTAGTGGGAAACAGAAATAATAACAATAGCGCCGCTGCTTAACTAGAGCCGACCGCTCGGTCCCAGGTGCTACTTTTCTCTTTAATTGAGAGTGAAAGATCATTAAGAATCTCACTTTAACATTTCATACACTCAGCCAATTAACCCCCGTGCACTTCTTCTGGGTCATACGGATTATATAGAGCCCTGCCTACTGCACTTAACAGAAATGTGATTCAAAGATTATTCTAGCCATTAGTGAAGGAGAAAAAGAGGTGGTGGCTAAGTGAATGAGCTTAGCGTGCTTTAGCCTATGCAGACTGACACGGTGACAAAAGAATAAAGGAAAATATACCACTTAGCCTATATTTTAAGCTTTAGTCTAAAAGCTTTCAAGAAAAAAATTCACAAGGAAAGAAGGGGTCATATTTTTGTTTCACTTCATTTTTCTGGTCTGCTTTAAGGAGAGTATCAGACATGCTGATGCGTCTGAAATGCCTTAAATTTTTTACAAATTGCACCCTTATAAAATTATTTTTGTCCAAAGTGTTACACAGGCTTTTGTGTCAAAACAGTGAGAGTGTCATAAATCTATATTCTGATTAAATCTGCTCTAAACTTAGACTTTCCAAAAACCTGTTTTCAGATGTGCCGATATTTTGTGAAAAAACACTCTAAACATTTCTACTCAAGACTTTTGAGCTCAGAACTGAATAAACAGAGGTGTTGGCTACACACTGCTCATTACAGTTTTTAGACATTGTATGTGGTTTTATTTCTTAAGCTTAACTAATGTGAGGTGATGTGTTTCACTCATTCAGTGGTTCCTAGACTGAATGTTTATGAGATGAGATATGTGAGAGATGTTTATATTTGTAGTTATATTTATATTTATATATACAGTGGTAACCCTACTTACGAGCATCCCTACCAACAAGTATTCCAGGTAACGAGTCGAGATCTCGGAATAATTTTGTTCCAGGTAACAAATAATATTCCAGCTACCGAGTAGCGTACATTTCTTCAAATATGCCAAACCACTAGGGACGCTGCGGTTGCAGCATCTCCTAGATGCTACTGTAGAAGAAGAGGTCAGTCAATACCTTTGACCGCTGTAGAGTAAAAGTGCCTGTTTAAAGCGACGCTAAGGTAGAAAAAGGTAGTGAACAAGAAAGTTAGATAAATTTTACTTTTACTTTTCATATGATAAGTGTAACCATGCCATACACGTACGCCCGTCCTCCTGTCCTCCTTAGCCACCAGCCTACACGAGCACCGTCAGTCTCCCTGTCATTAGCGGCCAGCCTACACGAGCGTCGTCACGTTTATTTTTTAAAAACCCATATAAACACATTATTTAGCATATTAAAGTATACTGTATATTGGCCGGCTGACACGGATGAATCAGTTTTACATGTATTCTTATGGGGAAAATGCATCCAGCTAACGAGCATTCCAGCTAACGAGCTCAGCTCCTGCACGGATTAAACTCGTAAGTAGGGTTACCACTGTATATATATATAGTTTATATTCACATTCCACGGCCTGAATTCAACCAATGAAAAATATGGAATTGCCAGGTCATTATCATATGAATGACATATCGTGTCATTTGATAGAAAAATAAAGCATAGCTGTCTGACTCACTCTCACAAACACGTCTCTGCTTATTTAAGCTCTTCTCACAAATACCTAAAAATATATTTTGATTCAAGCTAAATATATTTGAAATATAGACCCTTTAAGGTTTCCGTGCCAAGTTCTGTTTTGTTTCTAGGATAAAATATTTTGTTTTGTTAATATGCCGCTGGCGGGAGAGCTAATTCCAGAGGGTTAAGTATTTAAATATCCTAGACCATTTGGCAGACCTGGCATCTATTCCCTACATAAAGAATTGTGAATTACTGTTTTTTTTGATCTGCCATTTGAAGATTTTTTATTCAAATAAACCATGTGCCAAATTTTGGAATAAGAACTGAAAATGTTGAACGTTTCAATTTTTGGTTGCAAACCTTCACTGTTGTTTGAATAAGTCACAACCACATAGAACTAAGTGCTCAGTTTCTGCCCTGCTGAAGGGTGACCTCTATTGGCACAAATCTGAATTGTTAGATGAAGCTACATAAAGTCCATTTAGTGTTGTGCAGCCTTTTTACTGGAACACAAAATTGAAAGTGTCATATACTGATGTTCAGTATTAAATTATAATATGTTATAATATCACTCTGTTCATTTGAAGAGCTCTTTTATGAAATGCACCAACATTTTGTTTATTTTGTGTATTTGCTGGATAAAAACCTTAAGATCTTGGCATGCAGATAAAAAATAAAAAATACAGTGCAGAGAGGTTAACTCCATGACTAGCACTGCAGTTTGCCCCCTTAACATGCCTTAACTTTTGGACACAATTCAAAAATCTATAACAGAGCAAAGATCCATGCACTAAACAGATGGCAGAGGCTGTTTTGTGGACATGTAAGTGAGTGTGTAACATTAAAAACGGTGCAGAATTAGATGAGGTTCTAGCATCATTCCACCTCGCTGCCTCGAGATTCTGTGAAAAGCAATTACAAAAGCCTCGCCCATGGCAAATGAAAGACAGAAGAGCACCATAAATTAGCACAATGAATTAAAACGACCATTTAATACAATTTCCTCTTTCTTTTATTGTTGTTTCGCCAGATGCTGGCATGTAAGCAATCAAAGTAATGGAACATTACAATCTAATCTGAAATGCACCTATAGCATACTTGGCGGCACACAGAGTCATCACGCGAGGTGAAGTACTCCGGAAGATTTAAGGAGGGTGTGCCATCATGTGCGTATGACACACCATTCCCCACCCATTTTCAAGCCTACTTTACAGCCTCTGTCTGATGAACTGGCAGGAAGAGTTCGCGTTCTGTTCACCTCATCTCCAGGCCCATCACATCTCCCTCCATTAGCGTTTAATGAGCAACATGATTTAAAAGTGTTGTGATCAGATGGAGGAGTGTCATCCCCCCCATCACTGCATGTGCCCATACTACAGCAGGTCGGGGGGGTGGAGTCATCTGCTCCATTGTGTTTGACTGATAACATGCCACAATTAATCATCTGGAACATAACATTGCAAATATGGCACGTACAAGGGAGTGACGGGAAACATATAGATTTTTATAGCCGTTCTCTCCTTCATAAGGACTATTACTGCAGCAGTAATCTCCAATTCCACTGAGCGAGGAGAAAAAAAAAAAAACACACAGTGCTTCAGTTTCTCTAACAATGTTGTTTCTTAAGTAAGAACCAAAAGACACAGCAACATTATCTGCCTTTTGCAGGCGAGACTGAATCAACAGCGGGGTTAGGCACGGTTAATACAACACAATGGCATAACAATGGTGAGCCATTATACAGCATGGCCTGTAGCGACCAGCTAATTTTCATTTGCAACTCTATTCTATTTAGCCAAGTCATTAAAAGCCAACGCGGTGTCCAAAATAAACATGAGGCCATCATTTTCTAAATGTTTAGCAATAGTATTCAAAGGCTCCAACTCAAACTTCAGTCCTACAGTCAAAAACAACTGAACAGATTCAAGATCGAGATTGAAAAAAATGGCTAAACTTAAGAAATCGTGATTAAAACATCATTAATGAAGGAACCTGAAGTCCACATGGTCTAAAAGATATATTTTAGCCTTTGTTAAGACTGCACAACATACCTTAGTCTTCTAATTATTCCTACAATATTTTAATCAATAAAGCTTGCCTTTGGTAATGCTTACTTATTTTAGGTAACACTTACTTAAAGGTACAGTATGTAATATTTCAGGTTATCTTTTAGCAGAATTTAATATAATCACTAATAAAATGATTAAAAACACATCTAATCATTATAAACTAAGAAGTCGTTTGATTATTTTACCTTAGAATAAGCTGTTTATATCTACATTGGTTGCGGGTCGAACACCGACTGAGGCCGCCATGTTCCATCGCCATGTTTCTACAGTAGTTTGAAAAGGACAAACGAGGCTAGCAAACTGAAAAAAAGTTTGTGTTATAATGATGACGGGGCTGTGGAAAGAGTTTTCAGTTGGTTGCAATATGGAAACTAAACCACTAGATGTCGCTGGAAACTACATACTGTGCCTTTAAAGTCACCTCAGCTACCACCAATGGTCAGCATCTACCCAGAACACTCATCACACATTAGCTATTTAGGGCAGAGAGGTGAAGAGAGACTAAGTCAGTTTCTGAAGACTGTGGATGACTAAGAGCCAAGACAACAGGGTAACAACACTTTAGCTTTAGAGGAAAAGACAAGACATCTTTTTCTGACTTTGGAGAATCAGTGAAAGTGCACAATCATTGAGGAATGTGCTTGCACACAAAAGAATTTGATATCCGCATTTAATCCATCTATACAGCAAAACACACATACACACACACACACACACACGCACACGCACACAAGTAAACACACTAGGCCACAGTAAGCACAAATGCCCGAAATGGTATGCACAGCACCCAGGGAGAAGTCGGAGGTTAGGTGCCTTGATCAAGGTCAGTTCAATCAACACAAATGCAGTTCCACTGCAGATTCACTGCAGTTACAAATGTGTCATTGGCTACATACACAAACACTTAACAATCCTTCGGGTAATTGTGAGACGATCCCTAACACTGCAGCTGCCGGAGCACAAACACAAAGCTAAGCGGCTGTATTCTGGCTTCATAATAACAAGTGTAGTTTAATAAAGGTTGTGCATGTAGTTTGTTGTCTTCTTCCATTTCAGCACCAAACTGTAACTGTGCTGGTGAATCTGTGTTTTGTTGGTGAGAGAATGGACAATTTGGAATGTCAAACAAATGTCCAATACTAAATTTTATCGTAGTATAGTTACACTCCGGCACCTGTCGTTGGCCAAGAACTAGAAAAAGGTAAATGTGTCATTTAAAATGTCATTGTTCAATATAAATTATTCAGTCATTTCACTTATTCACCCAAAAAGGTTTTTTTTTTTGGTTGTTGGTTTTTTTTGTTGTTGTTGCCATTTTCAGGTGAGTAATTTTGGTTGCCAAATATTCAATGCATCCCTAAATGTAACCCCTGTATCACAATACATATTGTATTGCTAGGTTTTTGCCACTACACAAGTAGCAATGTAATAATAACGCGACATTTTATCTATAACATGTTGTCCTGCCAGGGTAACATGTTTGTTATATGATCACAAAGGACAAAGGCTCAGCACTTCGTCTGATGTATACAGCCGGTCAAATTATCGAGTCATTTCTTAAGGGAATCATGAGGGAAGCATGAGAGTAGAAAGGGAATCTATAAGGAGAAAGAGAGTAGTGGCAAACTACTCTGATTCCCAGCTCGTGGAGTGCATCCTGATGAAATGACAGGAATTATGTGGCATTCTCCATAACTGCCATGATACTTTTCATAACGGCTGTCGGCCTCATCCTTGCTGCCTTTTTTTGTTGTGGAAAATGAACGAGTGTAGCCCAACACAAACGAACACCAGAGCATCACACACATACACACACATTCCTGAATTATGTCTATTTTCAGGGGTTGCTCATGAAAAGAACCAATTACCCAGACCTCCTTTCTCTCAGCCTCGCCATCATGGCTCTCACCAGGTGGGCTATGATGAGGAACGGGCTCTACTAGCCTCGGTGAGTCCCCCCCAAAAACTGCACAGCTCCATTTTAGGGCCGCTAGATGAAGAAGAGAAAGAACTGGACAAACGTCCAGGCTAGAAACACACCTCCAGTGGTCAGGCAGAAGGACTGAGTGTGTTAGTCACAAGCCCTCATTTCCTAAATGAGCACTGATTACCTCAATTATCTTAACAACCTCACATCAAACTCCGAGGCTGGCTTTAAAAAGCGCTTTTGTGCCTACCTGAACAGAGAAGCGCCATTACGACAGCGGCTGCTGTGGTTCAAAGCACAAAATGAAGAGGGGGTCTAGAGAATTAGCCCAGTCCAGGCCAATTTCTGTCCTCAGCTTTCCATTTATATAATTGTCTGTGCTAAAAGGAAACAAACCTCATGGCTTACAAATCATTCAGAACAAACACATTTTGTCTCGTGCCTAGCATTAACAAAGCTAAGCGCACTTTCATCTGTCATTATCTGACACCAGCTTAAAGGAGCCATGCTTTATGTCAGCAAATGATATAAAAGTTCAGAGGGTTCAGCTAAAAAGTTCATTCAAACGTTCAAAGGCGCAAAAGAAATAAGCCATTCACAGACTGTTTACAGCTTTTTAATGCAGCGGGTTTAACGAGCACTTCCATCTTGGATGTAGCATGCAAAAGAAAAACAACATTAGTAGTTTTTGTAAAAGACAGCAGAAGCCACGCTGGAACCTTGGCTGGACTTTTAAATGAGCACGTCACCCTCGAAAGCCATTTTCATAGCTCTCCCAATGAACACTTTCACAAAGCTTAATGGGCTAATTTATATTAGCACCAATTAACACGACACATGCATTATTTAAAGGCTGTATTTTACAAGCTGGACAGAGAGATGGAGGCCTCAGAAGGGAGGGAAAAAAAGGTATATTTCAGAAAGCACAGCTGCACAGAAGCCAAACTACTATTTACAAATTATCAGCATCGTTCTGCATTGATGGCTGCCATGCTCGCTAATTAGCTAGCACACACGGAGAGGTGGAGCCCTGCGATAGGGCCAAGAGCTCCTAAAGCATTTCTGTGAAATTACATTTCTAATTTCTTAATCACTGTCATTTTCAGGCCAACACGTTGGGCGAGACCCAGTTTAGTTCATTAAATATTGACTTGTGCCCACCAAAAGCTTGCCCTTCCAAAATGTAAAGGACAGAGTTCGTTCTGGTGTCGGGAAAATTAAATGGCTCGAGGGGAAATGTGGGGGCAATTCTTGACTTAAGGTTGCATTGACTGTTACAACTTACTAAGAAACAGCCACAGTATACTACCATAAACCCTATATAATATATACACTATATTATAGCATCCTATAGAAGGTATATCAATGGAAGAAGCCAATTAAAATATTCATTATCTGATCTCAAACTTATACGGCTCAATAAACAATAAGCAAAGCTACATCCAAAAATCATAAGTTAATATTTCATCATTTAATTAAAAAACAGATTAACGGTCATTTTATATGGTCATTATACATAAAGTGACATTTCAAGCCGATTTTTTTTAAAGTCAGATGTAAGCAATACAATACATATATAATTTTTATTATTATTATTATTATTATTATTATTATTATTATGCATAATATGTTTTGTTAATTATACTGTAATATTAGCATTTACTACATTGACGTCTCCAAAGCATAAAGAAAATAAAACATTCAATCAAAAGCTTTAGTGTTACAGCAATGATGAAGCAACAAATCAGGCAACTGTCCCTATAATGGGGTGGGCAAGGGGTGTTTGCCTGTGGTGAACAATCTCACAAAAAAGCATCTTTCTGATTGCCATAGGGTGGACATCCTTCCAGAAGGAGTCCCCCATTTCGCAGGGTTGCGGTGATGATGGTAATCAACACATGACATTACTGATGAACTAGAAGAATGTTATTAGTAGAATGGACATCACTACTAATAAGCTAAATACAAAACTAGTGCTGGGCGATTAAAACGACATTTATTTGTTTCACAATAATTTTTCCCCTCGATGACGATGATAAGCTGGGACAATAGAATTCAAGAAGTATTAACATAATATTTTAATATTATAATATTTATATTTTTTAAAGTTAATATTTTAAATAGTAACATTTCATGTACAGTTATGGCCGAAAGTGTTGGCACCCCTGAATTCTTTCTAGAAAATGATGTATTTCTCCCAGAACATTACTGCAATTACACATGTTTTGTTATACACATGTTTATTTCCTTTGTGTGTATTGGAACAACACAAAAAACAGAGGATAAAAAGGCAAATTTGACAATTTCACACAAAACTCTAAAAATGGGCCGGACAAAATTATTGGCACCTTTTCAAAATTTAGGGTAAATAACTTTGTTTCAAGCATGTGATGCTCATTCAAACTCACCTGTGATAAGTAACAGGTGTGGGCAATTTAAAAATCACACCTGAAACCAGATAAAAAGGAGAGAAGTTGACTCAATCTTTGCATTGTGTGTCTGTGTGTGCCACACTAAGCATGGAGAATGGAAAGAGGAGAAGAGAACTGTCTGAGGACTTGAGAACCAAAATTGTGGAAATATATCAAAAATCTCAAGGTTACAAGTCCATCTCCAGAGATCTTGATGTTCCTTTGTCCACGGTGCGCAACATAATCAAGAAGTTTACTACCCATGGCACTGTAGCTAATCATCCTGGACGTGGATGGAGGAGAAAAATTGATAAAAGGTTGCAACGCAGAATAGTCCGGATGGTGGATAAGCAGCCCCAATCAAGTTCCAAAGAAATTCAAGCTGTCCTGCAGGCACATGGTGCATCAGTGTCAGCTCTAACTATCCGTCAACATTTGAATGAAATGAAACGCTATGGCAGGAGACTTTGGACCCCACTGCTGACGCAGAGACATAAAAAAGCTAGACTGCAGTTTGCCAAAATGTATGTAAGTAAGCCAAAATCCTTCTGGGAAAACATCTTGTGGACAAATGAGACCAAGATAGAGCTTTTTGGTAAAGCACATCATTCTACTGTTTACCGAAAATGGATTAAGGCCTACAAAGAAAAGAACACAGTACCTACAGTCAAATATGGTGGAGGTTCAAAGATGTTTTGGGGTTGTTTTGCTGCCTCTGGAACTGGGTAC
>BRDA01047719.1:0-10391 GCA_036984385.1 Crenuchus spilurus | reverse complement strand
ACACTTATCATATGAAAAGTAAAAGTAAAATGTATCTAACTTTCTTGTTCACTACCTTTTGCTTTCTTTGTGTCGCTTTCACTAACACTTTCACTGGACAGCGGTCAAAGGTAATGACTGACCTCTTCTTCTACGCTAGCATCTAGGGGATGCTACGACCGCAGCCTCCCTAGCGGTTGGCATACTTTAACTAATTTACGCTACTCGTTACTTGGAATTTTATTCGTTACCTGGAGCAAAAATATTCAGAGATCTCGACTCGTTACCTGGAATACTCGTTAGTAGGGATGCTTGTAAGTAGGGTTACCACTGTATATAATAACAATTACAATGAAGAATTATAGAGCTTATTACTCTGTACACTTTCATGTGGTCACTCACTGTCCCTCAGACTGTGACAGGCATGAACGTACTGCCCTGCCAGAGTGCAGGACTCTTTATGTTCCCCGAGCAGGTAGGGTAATTTTTCACAGTCCGGGAGGTTTATAAATGCAGGTGATTTTTGGGTGATTTTAGGGTAGAACTGGTTTCTGATCTGATTATATTTTGGGCACTCAGTAAGGAAGTGCAGCTCTGTCTCTGGCCTGTTCAGTGGGCAGTGCTGGCATAGTCTCTGCTCTTTGGGCTGCCAGGACTTCTTGTGTCTGCCCATCTCTATGGCCAGGCTATGGGTATTGAGTCTGTACCTTGTCATGGTGGACCTCAATTTGGGGTCAGTCAGGGTGGTCAGGTACTCTGCCACTGTGTACTGGTGGTTTAGGGCCAAATAGCACTGTACTTTACTCTGAGATTTAGTCTGAGTTTCCCAATAGCTGATGTAGTTTTTTGGAGCTGTTTGGAAATTTGGGAGAGTCTAATTGGTTTCTGGTCCTGAGCGTGTGGGAGGTTAGTGTGTGATAGGGTTGTGTTAGTGTGTGTTAATGTGGGACTGTGCTTCAGGACCAGCTGAGTGAGGGGACTGTTGTCTTTGCTCAACTCAGAGCAAATGTAATGCAGAACATTTTTAAATCATGAAATACCACTGAATGTCCAGAATGTGTGTCCAAACTTATGACGGGTACTGTACGTTATCTAAATGTTTAAGAAATGCAGAACCTCTTGTTACTCATTACATTTCAACGCCTACAAAGCAAAGCTGCATTAGCAAAGGAAAAGACTCTAAACCCACACTTGAGCAACAGAAAGGTAAAGTTATTTCCCTCGGTGATGTGATAAGACTGCCTGACTTCATTCAGGGTTCCAAAAAAGTTATTTTGTTTAGATTAAGATCTCAAAGATTAGTTTTTAAGTATTGGTAGTGCACGATATTAAAAACTCCCTCCGTGGATGAACAAAGTGCTGATTATCCTGCGTTTCATAATGCGTCCCAAAGTGACTTACATAACACACAAACAGCTTCTGTCTTTCAGCTTCTCAGACCTTCAGAGGTGAACTCTGAGTGTAGGCTGACCAGAAAGGAAAAAAAGTGATGAAAATTGAGACAAAATTTCGACATATGTGTTATGCAAAGCTGGGAGCTCTAAAATTCATAATTTACTTTAAACACGTACCTAATGGCATCTTACTCAGTCAAAGCATTTTCTTTCATTTTCATTATTTTCTCTGAGAAGCTCTTGACTTGAGTTACTCAACATCTGAAGCCAAGGTACCTTTCTTTGCTCAAAATGATTGCTTGATGTAACACGTTCTTTTGTATATAACACAAAAAGATGAGTTCCAATGATGTTTTCCAAAAGAGGGATGTTTTATTTTATCTCCCCAATCTGCTGAGGAGTCAGCTCAATGTGTCGTTGGTTGAAAATCAAATTTGTCTGGGGTGAATTAGCCAGGCTGTATACGCCTAGATTTTCAAAGCTCAGTTGGCAAGAAGCAAGCCCATTAGTGAGACCCCACACCATGCTGGAGGTGCAGTACTGTGGCATGGAGATGATGGGGTAATATGTAGCTCTCCCAAATATTCACTCCATTCCATGTTTGCTAGATGTTTGTGAATGGACTAAGAAAGGTGTTCACACCTACATTTGTCCCAAAGTAAGGTCAAGACTTTCCATTTTATAATGTGATTGAACTGCATGACATCGGCTCTGTCTCAATACCCAATGAGGTCTACATAGACAGCATTTTTCATCACAATATGCCCCCTGAGCAGATGTCTGTCTCACTTCTTAGACACCTCAAATTGCTGCCTCCTGAGGGATTTTCAACAAATATCAAGAGAGCATCAAATGTTTCCTCAGTCATTAATTCAAACCCACAATGCAATGTGGTACAGTGGATGCAACAAAGCAAGCAGCGATATGAGTTTTTCATGAGTTATTCTTACATTTTTACTAACATTACTATAAAAACTGCAAGAGCTGATCTGTGGTGGCGATGTGCTGAGGTGATTTTGACAGCTGAGGTAAGTAAATGCTGGGGGGTGGGAATAAGTGATGTCATCACTGTCTAACTCATTTATCACTGTCGCATCTCATTTATCTGTTTCATCTGGGTGCCCCCTCTACCTTTACATCTAACACAGAGTGGCATTGTTCACTAGTGTGTGTGTGTGTGTGTGTGTGTGTGTGTGTGTGTGTGTGTGTTTCACTGCACAAATGGGTTAAATGCGGAGGTCAAATTCCGTTGTGTGGAAAAATCACATTGGCTAAATTGGTTGATCTTAATCTTAATCTTAATCCTTAATAAGAGTAGATGATGGTCAGAACACTGACTACTTAGAAAGCTGCCTGCATGCACACTGTCTAGTTAGACAGCCCACTGAGTGTTGAGACAGACCCATTGTTTAGGCTGAGACTCCAAACATTGCTAACATGTTATATGTTGATGATCTGCTAATGCTTACGAGTGATGGTGAGGTTACTGTAAAATATGACAAATAAGAACCCTGGGTATGAGATGGCAGTGGCAGCTTGTTATGCACTGCACTCACATCCAATAACACCTGTTTTTCACCACACAGGGCAGGCGTTAGGATGGGGGATCACAGGACTAGAGAAGAACGATAACTGATGTTATAACCTGTTTATAATGTTAATGGATTTGATAGCAGAGTGGATGTTCATAACATGTATGTAGGTCCTAGGCTATGCTTCACAATAACTTACCTAAAGATGCCAGAAGCATCATGTGTCTGAATAGTCCTTTGGATCCTCTTCTGGATTTGTGTGAAATGCATCTGTACTTTATTTATATATATGTATAAATTAAGGCTTAATACCAGTTGAACACTGACACATATATACAGTGGATCATGTAAATAAAGTGTTACAAATATTGTCATTGGTAGTATAGTATTGGCAGTGCAGAGCAAGGCTGGTGGGCTGGTGTGCAAAACATTTCCATGTAGAATCAGTTACATTTCACAACACATGGCATCACTAAGACATTTGTCTGTCCTTCATCAATAAGAGCGTATTCCACATGAAACTACAGCTTGTGTTCTGAAGGAAATATGAAATTTGTTTGTTTTTAGCACCACAGTAGCTCTGCACAGTATATTGTTTATTCATTGTTAAGCTGATATTGCCCTTCACAATAAGTATATTGAAGGTTGCAATATGCAAATGAGCCTTCTAATCAATCACATTTTAACTGTGCTCTGAGCATTTTCGCCCCTGTTCCAGATGACTGTTACTGTAGGTGGTTTGATGAATCATATTATTCATGTAAACAAACTTTTTTTTTTCTTCAAAATAACACAAGTCAGTCTTAATACTGTTGCATTATTAGCTCTGCAGTGCATGTTAATATACACTGATCAGCCACAGCATTAATACCACTTACAGGTGAAGCTAATAACATGGATTATCTTGTAGAAATGGTGCCTCTGAAGATCTGGGTTATATTAGAAATTAAACACACTGGAGAAAAACATGCAAATGCATAGGCCTGAGCCACTTTGACAAGGGCTCCATAGTTATCAGAGCATCTCAGACTCTGTCTCTCACTCTTTCTCTCTCTCTCTCTCTCTCTCTCTCTCTCTGTCTCTCACTCTTTCTTTCTCTCTCTCTCTCTCTCTGTTGGTCATTAGCTCACACATGATTGCTAAATGAAAGAGAAAGAATAGAGGGGGAAAGCATGCATGTCCTCTTTTGATTATTCTGATAACTGACTGACTTGATGTCACGTGTAAGCCTTTTGGACAGCTACCTACATCTGTTCTCTTGCTTACTAATTTTTTGTCTTTTAATGTGCATTATTGGCTTACATGTGTTGTTTATTAAAGGTTTCTGTGGAAAGACTGTCTCTGAATTAGATAAAGAAGTTCACAGATCACAAACCGATATAGATGCCAGGTTTGGCAGATTTATTTTTTATACATTTATTTCTAGGTTTTTGCCCATTTTTATCCCCTTCCCAATGTAGCAGTAGTCAATTAGCCCATCCCCTCCATTAGGCCTCTCCGCATCACTTTGCAATGTCCCTGACTCTAGGAAGGTGCAGGCAAGCACAAGCCTCCTCCGTTGCATTCGAACCACCGCTGATACACCGTCACTGGAGAGCCTAACGCGCTTGGAGGAAGGCACACAGGGTCCCCAGCTCTGATTGGACCAATCAGTAGACACCTGAGCCAGCGGACATTGCAATGTGAAAGTGATAAGGAGAGTGAGAGCGCCATCTACCTGCCCAGAGAGAGCACTGCCAATTTTTGCTCTCTTGGGCCCCGGCTGTTGATGGCAAACAGCATGACCGGGATTCAAACTCGTGATCCTCGGGTCATAGTGGAAGCGTCTTTGCCCGCTGAGCCACTCGGGGCCCCTAGGTTTGGCAGATTTAGCATGTTTTATTGTAATATTTGTAATGTTTAAGTGTATTTGGACAGCATGAACTCGTTTTATGTGTTTATTGGTTGTAATCTCATTGGTTTTAAACGTCACTTATGATGTTCTGTAACAGATTATATGTGCTTTAGAAACCCAGGAAGAGGCTGGTGCTTTGAGGAAGGTGGTTGCAGGTGACTGTGTGTGTTTATTTCCAATATCACCTTGTTTAGCATCCATTCCTGGATGCAGAACACATAAAGTAATGGCTATAAAATGTTTGAATGTTTGGGTGAAGTTTAGTTGTGTATTTTCATTCAACATGTTTGAGGCTTTCTCCATCTGTTTGTTGTGTATTCTGCCTAAAAGAAGAATTTAAAGTTTATTGCATGGCCTGTAAAGTGCACGTTTAAGCTTATGAGTCAGTTTCATACGTAACACACAGGCAGAATCCATCCAATTTGTACCTGAAAGTAGCACAAAAGGCTTAGCACATCGGGCCCTCAGTCTCCTGTGTCACTAGCAGGCTGTGACGCTGAAAACGCTGTAAAGCGTCGTTACATAAACACAGTGCACCACGGTTACATAACCCTCTGGCTTTCTGATTGTACCCCCACCCCCCTTCCCCACACCTCTGTCCGGATCCCCCTCTTTCTTTCTGTCTCTTTCTCTTAAAATGTGCTATAACTGTATAAAAGGAGGGCTTTGCTTATATAAATGTTTTGCTTTTAAAGTGTGCATGTGTGTTTTCTATGTGAAGGCAGTGGGCAGTCTGGAATACATTAGAATACAAAGGACTGTAGAAACTGTTTGTGTGTGTGTGTGTGTGTGTGTGTGTGTGTGTGTGTGTGTGTGTGTGTGTGTGTGTGTGTGTGTGTGTCTTTAATAACCTTTATTTTCACATCTTTGGCCTTTACCCTGTTTGAACCCCTTGTCTTATATACACTTGCCAAACACACTCTACCAAAAAACCAAAAATACAGTGTTTGGTTTAAATACCTTTGAAGGCTGTTGAGCTGTGAATGAAACTTTTATTAGCATTAGCTGTGATGCTAACACTGTGATGCCAACAAATAATGGACCTCAGTAGTAACTTATCCAGATCTTAATTAAGGTTGCACAGGTTAGTGTGTGTGTTGTAGGACAGTGTGTGGATAGTCATCATCACTAAAACTGATTCTGCCCAGTGAGAAGTCTTTGATGTGGTTTCAGAAGTTTACATCAGTTACTTTCTATGATTTTATTTTTGGCTGCTGTGACGTTGCAATTTCCTTTGCGACAAATAAAGTTCTATATATTTATTCATTCATCCTTCCATCTTGTATTTTTTATGGACATGAGTGGACTCTTTGGGTGACTGTTGACTAGTGTTTCAGTTTGGGCACTCTTGGCCTGTAAATAGTGGGAAAGTTAGGTTCAGACAGGAAGCCCAAATCTGATTTCTGGTCTGTCTAGATTGTATCCAGATTGATTTTTGACAATCCTGACAGTGAGAAACCACATAAAATCACATTTTTGTAAATCTCATAGAAGCCACATTTGGAGGTGGTTTAAAATCTGATTACAATCTTTCTCAGTCAGGACGATCTGGCCACCCAAATCAGATTTCTAAGTGCCTTTCATGGCACTCACAACGTGACAAGGAATAACACGTCAAATTTAGAGTGATGGATACAAGAAGAGTGTCTCAGGTTGCCAGGTCCTGAAAAACTCTCCAGCCCACTGTCTAACAGAAAGCTGCCCTACACAAACTAACCCAAAATCTAAAGAGTCTAATCACAGATGTTTGAGGAAGTTATAATGGCTGTTTATTACTCTTAAATCTTATTTTAGTCTTAATCTATATTCTCAGATCCCTCCACTGGGGTCTTCTAATATCAGAAAGTCTACCTAACTATTTTTTTACTGTGTGACTATAAGAGTTTTTGATGGTTTCGGTACACTTTAAAGTCCAAAATCCAACACACCACCATCTCTAAAATTTTACCCATGAGTGCATTCAAATTAATACTGCAATTCTGTGGGAAAACTGTGAACCTGGCAACTCTAAAGCAACATCACAGTGTGTCTGTAGTTACTGACGTCTGCACTGTTACAACAGAAACCCAAACAGACTTGTGATGTGCAGACAGTCTGATCTGATCACTTACTAATAACAGATCATCTCAGCAGATCTGATTTGAGGAACATCCCATTTGTCTGCAGTCTGAACGTAGTCTTAGATATCTTGCTTTTTGCAACTTGTCAGTGGCTTCTAGTATAAGTGATTTTGAGGTAATGGGGTTTCTGAAATCTGTCTACAGTAGTTGATCATATATTACAGAAGAAGATGGACAGATAATTGGTTGCTAAGTGCTGAAGTATTTATGTGGCTCTTGTCTTTGTTATTAAAAGATTTGAGGTTTGAACCAGAGATCTTCAAGTTAACCTAAGCAACCTACAGCAGTCAAAGTGACACACTCACCCAGTCACTGGTCTATGTGGGTTAGCAGGCTGTTGTGTGTGTTGGTATGTGTGTGTGTGTGTGTGTGTGTGTGTGTGTGTGTAGGTGCGTGTGTGTGTGTGTGTGTGTGTGTGTTTTTCAGGGGTCTAGACCCCACTCTAGTTGTTTACCAGCCCTTTATATAACCCTGTCTTTATGCTGTTCTCTCGGTCTCCATGGCGTCACAGCCATCGCCTCTCTTTTCATCTCCCTCCGATTATTATTGGATGGTGGCCATGCTTTTGTTTGAGTGTGGTTGCCACAGCGGTGCGGCTTTGCCAGAGTGAAACTGGAGGGGCAAGTTAAGAAAGGAGAAAAATAGAGGTGGGGTCCAGATTAACATTTGGGGGACATGCTTGAGCGGTGTAGTGTTTGGGATGCCTCAGATGTGTATTAGTTCAGTGATATGTTTGTTGGTTGGTTTGTGTTTTTATATATATATATATATATATGTGTGTGTGTGTGTGTGTGTGTGTGTGTGAGAGAGAGAGAGAGAGGGTTTTGAGGGGTTTTTAGTTTCCAGTATCTGGTACTGAATAGATCTCTGTTCATTATGTAATGCATTGTTGCGTAACTATGTCTCCTGTCCCTCTGATGGAACAGCGAGGACTCTCTCCTGAAGGTGTGTGTTAGTGTGCATGCAGATGAGTGTGTCCATCTCCAGGTATCAGTTCTTTTTGTTCATGTATGTTTAACAGGGAAGTAACACACACAAACAAAAATAAGCCAAAAGTCCATCATATAATGGTTGTTTTATGTAACCATACTTTTTTATGAGAGCAACAGTTGTGGATGACCTACAGTGCACATGATCTGTTACAGTGAAGTTATATAAATTGGCCAAGGTTATGCCGGTAATGTGTCCACGTCACTGAAAAATACCCCACACAAATCTGAGACTCAAACTCTAATCCTGGCATGACTTAATGGTGCTGATTTGTCATTTTGTTTAATGTTGGCTGTCACAGTAAAAAGACCTCTGCATGGTTTTGTTGTCTAGTTCCTGTAAGAAACCCATGTGACCATTAAGCTCAGCATCACACCTACTGATGTGGCCAAGAAAAGAACTTTTCCTAACCTACCGATGACAGCTTTAGTGACTGCTGCTGCTGTTGATGCTCTCCTGTGTTCTGTGGTGGAGGAATGAAGATGGACAGATGGTGGAAGGCGAGTTGAGAGGTGGAGGAGCGAGAAGCAGAGGGTTAGAGGAGGAGCGACTGGGTCAGGGCTGCGTTTGAGCGTGAACGGCTGGTTGCATAAGGGTCACGTCTTCATACTGAGCCTGAAAGATATTTCTGGATCAGATGGAGGGAGGGATGAGGAGGAGAGAGGAATAAAGGGAGGTAGAAGGAGTCGAGGGTCATTTTCACCCATCTCGCCCCATTTTTAGAAGTGAAACGTTCATATTTGTGAATATTTTCTTGAATTGTTATGCGAGCTTTTATTCATTTTTTACTGCAGAGGAGAACTTGATAGATTCTAGTATTCATCCATCCATGTCTAGTCTTTTCATTTCTTTTGTCTTTGTCTCTCATACCATCGCCCATTCCAGCCCATTCCATTCTCAGGTTACTCCAAAGAGACACAGCACAGACTGGCTGACGTTTTTGGGAAGATCATTAAGGATTTATTGTTAGTTTAATCACACCATACATATAGTGGACAAAAGTATTGGGACACAGCACAGCTACAGGAGCTTTTATCTTCTGGGAAGGCTCTCTACAAAGTTTTGGGAATTTTTGCCCATTCATGCAGAGCTTTTGTGAGGATGTTGGATGCTGTCAATTTTAGTGCATCCCAAAGGTGATTGATGGGGGTGAGTTCAGGGCTTTGTCAGGGCCAGTCAAGTTCTTCCACACTAAACTCAGCCAACGCTGCCTTTATGGACCTCACTCTGTGCAAGACATGCTGGAGCGGAAAAGGTCCTTCCCCAAACTGTCCTACAAAGTTGGAAACATACCGTTGTTGAGACATTTTCCTTCACTGGAACTTAGTGTCCAAGGCCAGAACAGGCTACTGAAAAACTGCCTCATAGCATTATCCCTCCTCCACCAAATTTTAGAGAGCACTAGTGCTGGGTGATAAAACGATAACGATATGTATTGCGATAGACACGTAATCAATATCAATAGAAAATGCTCTCAATAGAACGTTCGATATATTTTTTTTTCATTGGAATAAACCAGAGCAAAGATTCCACTTTAAATGCACCCGCTTGTGAAGCAAGATTGGTTGGTTGGGCTTCTGGTGCCTAGCAACGTATGGAGTGACACGCTAATAGCCAATCACAGAGCACTATCAAACTTGGTTGTGCCACCTCGTTATCTCGTGCACGCCCGCTTGTTTGTGTAACTTGAACCGGCTTAACTTTTTCTCCTAGTCCTTATAGGTAAAAAAAAATTCAATAATTATCGATATCGACCGATATTATGTACTTATATCGTGATACAGTTTTTTGGCCATATCGCCCGGCCCTAAAGGGCACAATACAGTCAGGTAGCTAACATTCCCCTGGCATTCACCAAACCCAGGCTCATCCATCTGCCAAGTAGAGGAGTGCGATTTGTCACTCCACAGAGTCCAGTGGTGGTGTGCTTTACACCACTCCATCCAGCGCTTGGCATTGTGCTTGGTGATGTAAAGCTTGCATGCAGCTGCTCAGCCATGGAAACCCATGCCATGCAACTCCTGTCACAGTTTAGGGCTGATGTAATTCCAGAGGAGGTTTGGAGCTCTGTAGTTATTGAGTCAGCAGAGTGTTGGTGACTTTTATGTGCCTCAGCACTCGGTGAACATGCTCTGTAACTTTACATGATCTGACACTTTGTGAGTTACTGTTGTTCCCACATTTTAATCACAGTTGGTCGTTGAATGTCTAGGAGGGACAACATTGTTACAACAATGGCATCCTATTACAGTACCACACTCAAATTCACTGAGCTCTTTAGCATCTCCTGTTCTTTCACAAATGTTTGTAAAGGTAGACTGCATGACCAGGTGCTCGGTTTTATAATCCTGTGACAATGAAACTGAATGAAACGCCTGATTTCAGTCATTATGAGGTGTGTGATGATACTGTTGTCTGTGTAGTGTGTGTCCCATATACGATTGTGCCATAAAGTAATCGAGTCGTCCCACACTGTCTTACA
>BRDA01047716.1:0-15771 GCA_036984385.1 Crenuchus spilurus | reverse complement strand
TACACACAACAGTATATTATTGATCACTTATTTTTTGACATTTTAGGGGAAGCTGAGCTTCCCTTGCAGTCTTAGAGCAATCGCCTCTGATAGATACACAAACTCGTTTTAGAAAACTTTGACTTCCTCTGAGTGTGTAACTAAAAATGTTGTGACCTCAGCTGTCCAGGAGGGGGAGCTGTTGATTCATGTATGGCATTTCTTTGTGCCTGAGAGAAATCCAATTTGTTCACAGATTTCAATCGAAAGCTGTTAACCTAGTCAAACAAAGTATCAAATGAAAGCTTTTCCAAAGTTACATTGTTTAAGGTAGGTGGCTTTAACTTTGTGTTGAATAAAATTAGTTTATAGAGAATGCTCCATGGATTTTTCACAGGGATAAAAAGCATCGTAATTTCCTTGACTCAGACATCAGGTCTCCGTGATATGACGAGTGGTTAACTCCAGGAGCTCAGCCATCTGGCTATTGATTAGAAGGTGTGAGATGATTAGAGGTGTGAGTGAGTTTCTATGGCCCGGAAACTCCCTTTCTGATGCTAGTTATGCCGGGTCCGGGCTTTGTCTCTATGCCAAAAGGACTCCCTGAGTGGAGTCTGAGAGTTGCCTTATCTGATCTGAGGTGCTGTGAGGAGAAGCTTTGGAGTCAGTTCAAAGGCCGTTTCAGGTTATCTGGCATGGGGGAAGAGATCTCTTCTTTAGATAGGGGGAAATATGGAGCCTAACTCAGTGGGAGTCATACGTCTCCATGAAGAGAGAGAGAGAGTTCATTATTTGATTTCCCCAATAGTCCATCAAATAATTTCTTTACCGTCTTTTACTACAAAATGCAGACTGAAGACCCATCTCTTCGTGGACCACTTAAGTTAACACCAGTTTAAATTTCTTGTTGTAATGTTGTTATACTCTTATATTGTGCTTAATTGTATATCTTTTCTTCCTTCTAGGGCAGTAGTAATGGTTGCTCTAACAGTGTCTGTACTAACAGTTGTTTGGACTCTAAACTCTCTGTACTAGCAGAGATAATTGTCTTACTGAAATCCAAGCACTGTTGTACTTCGCTCTGGATGAGAGCACCTGCCAAATGCTGTAAATGTAAATGTAGATGGATGGATAATGGATGGATGGATGATAAAATGAATGGATAATGGCTGAATAAATGGATGGGTGAGTTACATCTTCACATAATAAATAAGTAATATGAGGTTGTGGTACAGTAGGGGGATAAGACTGTTGAGCCTTTAAGTGAATTAAAATGATAACCATATGACCAGAAGTGTAACACTTAGAAAAGAAGGTGAAGAATCTGTGCATTTAGTTTAGGATTGTGGGAAATGAGTGTAGCAGGGTTTTATTACAAAATACATGATGTTACATATTTGTATGAATGAATGAATGTTACACTCAAACCCAAGTACGCTTTACAATCAACACATTTACACACACTCAACCACACTCTGGTGAGAAGTGGAAGCCAATCATGCACAGCCTACTCTCAACCGGAAGCGACCGTCCACCAGCAGGACTGCATCTAGCACTAGGGTGATCACCCAGGACAGAGGGCCAACCATATCTGGGCATACATACATACATTTATACACATTCATTCACACACACCAGGGTAATTTTAAAGTATTGGGACTGTGGGAGGAAACCAGAGTCCCTGGAGGAAACCCACACAGACATGGGGAGAACATGGAAACTCCACTCAGATGGGGACTGAGCACTGAGAGGCAAACGTGCTAACCATTAAGCCACCGTGCTGCCCCAAATTTGTAGTTATTATTAAATTGTTGGTGGCTCCTGGTTCTAATTCATGTGATAAGTTACTTTTATTCGTCTGTATGTCTGTAGTCAGTCACACAACTGGGACTGAAAACATGATGTACTATGATGGGTATGAAAGTTGCCACATGTTGGCAGCAAATAAAGTTTCCTGAATGCATTATTTTAAAACGTGTTAAAAATATATTCAGTTGCTTTCATTAAAACTGCTTGCATGACTCCCCCTCTTTGAGGACATATACATTCACATCCTCTTCTTATAGTGTGACATGTTTTGCTGTTGGTTATTTCTGGGTTATCTGGAGTGGCACAGAAAGCCAAATCACATGAAAATGTGTTTTGCAAAAAATTAAAGAAGTCATAAAAATAGTTGATTTGCTGTATAATGCTGTGTATTCAGTTAAAGACAAAGTCATAAAGAAATGCATTGAAAAGTCAGACTTTTTACCATTATCTAACTGATATTTATATGATGGTGGTGTTGGGGGGGGGGGTGTTTCATATCCATAAAATGAAACATCACTGTAACTCAATCATCCAATCATTTATAGAAATTAAGGAGATTTTCTTGATGATTATTATTTTAATGCTGATTGGTGTGGAAAGGCCTTGTCAATAATTAAAAAAAATCTAAAATAGAAGCTTGTATTATTATGTATAATCATAAACATAACAAAAATGTTTTTGTTTTTTTGTATCTATTTTTTCAACCCACTTTGAAAATCAGTGTGAATGTGGTCAGGTTTGAGAATAAAATATACAATAGCCTGAGACTACCAACACTCAAATACTACAGCTAATAACAGGTCGTATATGCACCCAGACACTGATGGGTTTATGAATTGAAATACTGCAGATGATTTTAGTAAGAAATCTAAACAGTGTACAATGAAATGAATGACTGGAAAAAGGTCACTCCATGTAGGGGGAAAGGGAGGATGATTAATGAAATGAGACACACCCCAAATAAAAGATGCAGAAAAAAGACACATTTCCTACTTCTTTCTGGTGTATTTCTCAGGGTGGTGTTATAGAAAGAGTTTTGCTTCCAAATACATCATTAATTTCCAAGTCATTTACAAGTGACTGTAAAGGTACAGACTTCTAAACACAGATGTAAATGTTTAAAGAAGGGCCTGACATGCTTTTATTGCAAGTCAATTATTTTACCAGAGACCAGAAACCACTCTAATAAATCAAATAAGTATGAGAATATAATTTAATCCCATCATTTAGACTAAAATGATTTTTAAAAAAGTGTTCAGTTTCTTTAAGAACTCTTCTCTCAGAACAACATAGACAGCTGACTAAAGCTGGCACAGAGAAGATGGCATTTGGTAATTTATTTTATAACTTTGTGAGTGGTGGTGCCAAAAATGTAAATAGATTGCATTCGTTTACCCTAAAATAATGTGTTATATTACCCTAAAATAATTATATATTACTCTATAATAATTTATTGTGGATTTAAAATAGATTATAATTTTAAAATGATTTCTAATAATTTATATGATATATGTTAACACAGCTTAATAAATATTCACTGGTTATAATATATGTTGTAATCCAAACGTTGCTATTATGATTTCTTGAAGAAGGCGTGTCTCGCTTTATAAAGTCTCTCTCTATTGGTCAGCTGGTCTGTCGGTGACGTGAGGGGGCGGTGTCATAAACACGGACCTGCTTCCCTTTTACAGTGGTGGGTTAGTAAGTGGCTGTAGTTAGTTAGAAACAGAAGGTAAACAGGGTAACTTCAGAATCGGAAGTTGATATACTTTTACAGCACGTAACTACGGACGTTTTAAGTGTATAACATGTACATGCCAGTCTGAGCTCCGTGTAGTGTTTGCTTTTATACGTTAATACTTCGGACTGGCTGTTACTTGCCTGCTGTTTCGGAAAGTCGACGTTTTGTTCGTGAATGTGGTGAGTAATTTACTTTTCTATCAGAGTTAAGTTAACGTTTAGCTGATACGGGCTCATATTAACACGTCGTTGCTCAGGTTTGTTTAGTTTTCTGACATGTTCTCTCCAAAATCCTCCTTTTTTACTGAAAACTTAGCTCGACAGCTACGAGCAGGGTTGCCAGATCCCCAACCCAACGTCTTTTAAAACCCGCTGCTCAGAGGCGGAAACTACCATGAAACCTAAGGTTTGACTCACTTCTAATGAATACCGGTCTTATATGACAATGTAAACTGTTTTGAATGGTTTATACTGTAATTTATACTTTGTATGAGGCAATTTGTTTACAATTGCGCGGTAAAACGGAGAACCTGGCAACCCTGACTAGGAGTTTAGTTGCTGTGTGACCTCCGCTAACGTTACAACTCAAAGTATTCAGTTAGTTAAACTGTTTAAATGTGGGCTTGTTTATCAGGTGTGTTATATTAACTGGAACATCTGTGTGTGACTGAAAATAAATGTTCAGAGCTGTGTTACTGCCACATCGTGTCCTTCTAAAATAATAAAACAGACATGGTTAGTAGTACTATAACCGCGTAGACGGAATATAACTTTATACTTTATCACCGTTTCCCCCTAAAGACCAGCTCACTGTGTCCGTCAGTGAACACAGACCGGAAGTGGACTTGCTTTGGCTAGGGTAGAGAGTTAGCAGGCCAACACACCCGAGCGGTCTTTTAAGTTGTTTTAAGCGGATTAAAGCGCACTTCAGAGTCCAGACAGGATGCCACCTAAAATCAATAATTTACTAAGAAGTCCTGATCGATACTTCCTGACTTGTCATTTAGACTCAGACTGAGCGTCAATATCACAACAGACATCGGCCAACTTCTCCCACATCCCCTCCAAATACAACACTGACACAACAGTAATACAGCACTGGCACTACACTAATACAACTACTACACTCACATGCCACCAACACTGGCACCACAACGTGTAGTTACAGATGCAGGTTAGTTAAAGACGTGTAGTTTGTTTTTCAAACTATTAAATTTCTTGAAATACTCTTTACATTATGATGTCAATCATCAAATCAGATATTCTGATGGCAAATGTTTCTATAAAAAATTTATTAAAACACAGGACTGTAAAATCTCAATAATTTCACTCAAAGAAAACGATTTGATGGCCTACATGCCTGTCTGCCTACCTGCCGCCCTTATCCCGACCACGCAAATGTGCACCTGTGTGAGACATGACATGCTGACCAGTAAATACTGTGTATAAAAAAATATATAGTTATCCATTTTGTGCCTTTTGTAGTGGTGCCTGAAAACATAGTGCAGAATTTTCAGTGCACTCGAACATTCCCACAATACATTGCAATATGTAGTGCACAACCCATGTAGCCTAGCAGACAGCAGTTACCCACAATACACTGCATTGTTTGGTTTGAATATTCACCTGCAGAATTCTCAGAGAACAGTAAACCAGAATCAGGCAGTGTGTTAAATCAGTCAGTACCAACACACATTCTGTTTCCTGTAGTGATGGTGTGTACAGTGACTGATGTTTGAATGTAGGGTTGTGATTAGGGGACACAGATAAACACACACAGCAGAGAGAGTTAGAACACCTGCACTGCTCAACAGAAGTCCCTGAACAGTGATACACAGTCTGCTGTTTTACTACAGTAATTATCTGGTTTGTGTTGTGTATATGGGGGGATGTTATTTTACTGAATTATGTCTGCTTCTGTAAAGCTCTAAAGTAGCTGGATGTGTTTCTCATATGTAATCTATGTAGATGATGGATGATGTCTGTATTATGATGATTTTAGGTATTTGCTTACATGTGAATGGGATGATGTAGGTGGATAGTGTTGTAAACACTGTGTTTTGGGGGAGTAGCTTTAAAAGGAGGGCTGAAAACAGGTGGAGTACTTTTGTTTCTACAAAATCACCTGCTCACTTTAATGTTGTTGGGTAACTTTCTTATCATAAGCTCATAATCAGATTTTACACATTAAGGCTTTTTGTTGCTGATAGCACTCTAGTGTAAGCAGTCTAATTTTTATTAATTTCTATGTAATGACACTTTGGTATATTCTTCTACACACATTGCACATTTGTTAATATGTTGCTTTGTGTTCTGTAAAAAATTTCATGATGTGGATGTTTAATATTGTACAGGGCTTCTGATAGGATGGTTTAAGGTTTTTCATTGAATTTGACAATATATTACCATAGTACCACCTGCAAAATATTTGTGACTTACTTATTACTACACAATATACTTTATACACTATATATGTGTATATGTCTCCTTCTACTTATAGTAATACTTTTGTTTTGCTGTTACTGTACTTGTGCTGCTGTAATACTATTACTAGATAATAGTTGTAATACTGCTACTAGAGGTAATGTGACTTTACCTCTGCGATTAATACAGTTGTCTAGCTCACTTCAGGGTGATGTAATTAATTCCTAATAATACCTGATGTGGGACGGCTGTGGTTGTGGGGGTCCATGCCAGATAAAATGTTTTAAAATACATTGAAAGGAGTACGTATTTAATGCTATAAGTATTTAATATTTAATTAAACTGTAGATAATTAAGTTTCACTGTTGGGCTGAATCTGGACTTCTCAGTGTGTCTGAAATAAACAGCAGATGTAATTACGTTGTGATAATGTTCATCGTAAAGGGGAAACTGTCTCGTCAGATGAGGCAAGATTTGTAGTTTGGTTTGTAGTTTGTAGTGGTTTGGTTGGTCGTTTACTGGAGCGCCACCGTTCTAGTATGTTCTAATTTGTGCAAGTCTAGTTTCACTAGTAGGAGATAGTTGTATTTGTGTTTAAATGATATGAGATATATTTTGCCTGTGAATGTGTTTGATTTGCTTTGCTCTCTTACATGTGCATTTTCTGCCCTTTCTTTTGAGGAAAAATTCCGTGTTTGGCACAGTGTAATTTACCAGAGTGCCCACAAAAATACTGTGTACCAGCATATTCAGGCCATAGTGGGATGAAGAAATGTTATACTCAGTCCTGCTTGGAGGGGTCCAGAACAGACACACAGCACAGTAAAATTTAAGATGGTAAAATAAAAGCTTAAACAAAATAATAAAATTGGTCAAATGAAGTTTGTTTTTAATTTTTATTTATCTATTTTTAATTAACATTTTCCATCTGAATGTCAGGACCCTCACTGCTCACTTTGCACTTTTGTCTGGAAGCTTACAAGCATTTTAGCAATGAAATGACTGCAGAAACATATATTATAGCACAAAGAAATTCCTGCTAAATGGCATTTCTGAGTTTGCCAAACATACAAAAAGATCAGTCACTGATTTTGAATGGCAAATGTCTGAGCATGTGTTAGCACTCTCACAGGTGGATGGCACAGCAACCTGATTAAAATTTAAAGTTAGAGGACTGACTGACTCATCTGTGTTCTGTTTTATTCTGTTTTTTTTTTTATTCTCCAGTGTAATCTTCTAGAGCCCAAAAAATTAATTTAAATATTAATTCATTTATTAGTCTTTCACACATAATTCATACATTTGCCATCTGTGGTATGTGAGAGGTAGAACTGGCTCACAGATTGACAGAAAAGGTGTTATGGTCCTAGTACTTGGTACTAATTTTTGGCCAACAGAGACTAATTACTTTAATTAAAGATCTGTATGTCTGCTCATCATTTAAAGGTGAAAGGCTTCTCTTCTCATCCCAAACCAACCATACCACCTTTGTCACCATGCCGTTCCCTTTTGGGAAGTCTCAGAAGAACCCAGCAGAGATTGTGAGGAATCTGAAGGAGAACGTGGCATGCTTGGAGAAGCTTGAAGCATCTGATAACAAGAAATGTGAAAAAGTGAGGAGCAGAACTCTATTTATCAAAAGATCTGTGTTCCTGGTGACATGTATTTGGTATTGCTGTACAAGGTAATCAGTGTTTATCCCATTTAAATGTCATGTTACTACATATTGAGTTAATAGCACTTCTCTGTAAAAGGTTGCTGAGGAAGTGTCAAAGAACCTCGCATTACTGAAAGAGGTTCTATGTGGAACTGGAGACAAGGAGCCTCAAACAGAAGCCGTGGCCCAGTTGGCTCAGGAGCTTTACAATACCAACCTGTTCATCTCCCTCATAGCCAACCTGCAGAGGATTGACTTTGAGGTGAATATTGTGTAGCTTTCACTTTTTATTCTGATATGTAAGTCACGTGTGTCTAGATGTACAGTGGTGCTGATGAAGCACAGAGTAATATGCTGGTAATATGTTTAGTTTTAGCAGATTTACTGTTGTAATGATTTAATTTGTTGATTTGTTTCGGGTTTCAAATGCTTATTCAGTTATACTGAGAACATCCAGGATTGATTGCACTTCATGACAGATTATTATTAACCAGGTCAAGAAATGTGTGAAACACTCCAGTTAGACACACTCTGTATGACCATCACACACTGTCCATCATTGCTTCTGGTTGTTTCATCTTTTTTGTTGTGCTGGTTGCACTGAAACTAAATGAATCTAATTTGTTCTGCAAAGGGAAAGAAAGACGTGGTGCATCTGTTCAGTAACATAGTGCGTCGTCAGATTGGCACCCGCACCCCCACCGTAGAGTACATTTCCTCCCACTCACAGATCCTCTTCATGCTGCTGAAAGGGTGAGTTTTCCAGGCTTCAGGGTACTGCCATAGATCAGCACTTTCCAAAAAGCATTGATTACCTTGTTGTTTACAGTTGACATTACTGATACACTGATTGTTCAGCTGCTGTACAGTGTCAGTGTCCCTAATAACTCCTCTGTTATCAGAGCTGCACATTTTTAGTCTCATTCACATGAAGAACCTGACACATTGACATATTTGTTTATCAAATTGGGATTATGGCTTGATTGTCTAGTTCTTGTCTCTCTTACACATTACAGCCAAACAAAAGACAAGTGATCAGGCATTGCTCCCAGAGAGAGTCTACAGTAAACATGTTACCAGATATCCTTACAGAAGAAGTCAAGTAGTTATTGTTGTGCTCAGAACACATACAGAATATCTATTGTGCAGTGGTGCATTAGTGGCAGTTCCCAGAGATGAGTAGTTGCTGTTTGTTTTATATGTGTAAGCCCTTTCCTTCAGATTGGTGGCTGCTGTTCAACAGCGAACCTGAATGACTGACAGTGATGATCAATGAGGAGAAAACTGAAAAAAAGATAAACGTAACAGTCAAACTTAGCAGTGCTGTTTAATACATTAAAGCATTTGTTTATTTGTACTGCACTCGTGGTTCCAGGCTCAAATCTAATCAAATCAACTTTGTCACATCACATTACACAGGTGTGAAGCTGAGTGTAGTGCCTGCAGTACTTAATACAACAACAGATTATAATGATATTAAAAAAGATAAGCCCCGAGTGGCTCATCAGGCTAAGACGCTGACACTATGACCAGAGGATCGCGAGTTTGAATCCCGGTCATGCTGTTCGTCATCAACTGCCGGGTCCCATAGAGAGCAAAAATTGGCCGTGCTCTCTCTGGGTGGGTAGATGGAGCTCTCTTACTCTCTATCACTCACACATTGCAATGTCCGCTGGCTCAGATGTCTGCTGATTGGTCCTTTCGAAGCTGGGAATCCTGCGCTGTCCTCAGAGTGCGTTGGCTCCCCAGTGATGGTGTATCAGCGGTAGTTCAAAAAGAGGCGGTGACTGTATCACACGTAACGGAGGAGACTTGTGCTTGCCTTCACCCCCCTAGAGTCAGGGACAGTGTAAAAGTGATGGGGAGAGTCCTAAGGGAGGGGATGGGCTAAGTGGCTTCTAATACATTGGGAAGCAGAAAAAAATGACAAAAAATATTTAATTAAAAAATGATGTACAATAAACTGAGGCCATCTAATTTACTGACTGCAAGTTTTAAATGGCATGTTTCATTACAAATCATTTCCAGGTGGCTGTCTTAATGAAATACGTTGTTTGCATCTATTGCCAGGCTGACTTTGTAGTGGAGGAGTTAGAAAAAGAAGACGGGGTTTATCTCACTGCAGACACACTGCAGGTGCTGCACGTGAACAAATGGTTTAACATGTTTTAACAAATATAACCGTTAGTTATGGCAGCTCTGAAAATACAGTGGATATTTGTCCTTCACTGGTATGATGACTTCCAGCTGTGATCCTGTGTTCTCTGTATATTGTAGTTATGAGACTCCAGAAGTGGCTCTGAATTGTGGCATGATGCTGAGGGAGTGCCTCCGCCATGAACCTCTGGCCCGCACGGTTCTCTTCTCTGAGGACTTCTACTGCTTCTTCCGCTATGTGGAGCTGTCCACCTTTGATATTGCCTCTGATGCCTTTGCTTCATTTAAGGCGAGTAAAGTCATTTTATTTACTGTCTACACATTCCAGGAATAAGGACCAGGTTATGGTGGTGCTCTCTATAGTTTCAAAGGCTTCTGTTCACATTCTTTACTATGTAAATTTTTAGAAGCCTAATCACCGGTACTTGAGTACTTTATGAACAGACTGAACTAGTCACTGGTTTATAACATGAATATTCTTGTTTGAATAAGGAAACAGTTCTGAATAAGGTATGGTCTTGTTTTTAGGATCTCCTAACAAGACACAAGATCATGTGTGCAGACTTCTTGGAGACAAATTATGAGCGAGTAAGTGTAGATGATCATATTTTTGTGCTTAAAGGAAAATGTTGAAGATTGAATGATGTCACAGAAACAGTACTAATGTGTTTGAGTCGATGCTTTCAGGTGTTCACTGAGTATGAAAAGCTGCTGCATTCTGATAATTATGTCACCAAACGCCAGTCCCTAAAGGTGAGTTTCTTTGCTTTATGTGAAGTCTCTTATTGTTGTCACATGTTGACCATGATGTCTCTGGGCAGATATTTACATATTTGGACTGATATGTAGTCACAGATCATATTACTGTGCCTTTGCTACTGGCTTATCCACATATTTGTGACACTGCATGCCTGCTGACCCATCTCTATCTACAATTATGGCAGAATCATGTTTAAAACACAGATATGGAGCCATGTGTGATTGATTTGGGTGTAGGTATAGTGCTGACACTTTCCTTGTGATTTCTGTACTGTGGGCACAGCGAAGAGATCCCAGTTTAAACACTGAAGGAGGGAAAAATCATCCAAGCCTGTATCAGGTTACAGTGGTTTGGTTGAAATGGACACCTGCAGACTAGATTGGGAATCCATTGAGATTGTAACTCTAGAGGTTTAAAGAAGAGCTATTAGATTTGGAAAATCTGTACATTAGGACTGCTTATTTACAATCTTATTTACAATCTTATTCTAAGCAGGAAACACTTAAATGCCATTTATATCTGTCAGTTAACAGAATGTAACAGCTTACTAACTTGCCACACTCGTTTATATGCATGAATGCAGACACTGAAGCCATGAATACTTTTTTAATTTACATTTTTAACCCAGTGTTCAACTTGGTGTAGTACTGGCCAATAAACCCACACATCCACTAGGACTCTCCCCATCACTTCTAATGTCCTGACTATAGGAGGGTGAAGACTAGCACAGCTTCCTCTGATACATGTGAAGTCCGTTACCACCTTTTTTCTGACCAATACATCATCACTGGGAAGTAGAGCTGGGCGATATGGGCAAAAATTTTATCACGATAAATTTTTCTATATTGATCAATCTCGATAATTAATTATCACGATATAAAATTTTCTAACACTGTCATAGTTTTAAACAACATCTTTCTAAAAACATCAGACTAAACACATGAAATGTTACTGTTTAAAATATTAAAATGTTTACTGCCAGAACATAATATTGTAGTGTCCGGCTGGACGTGTTGAAAGTAGGGATGAGAAAGATGTTTACTGTCATCGCTTTATTGTTGAAACTTGATTGCTGTCGGCCGCAGCCACTCCAAAATAACAACAGGCTAGAGGGCCAAGCTAATATACTAATGCTAGCTAGCACTCCGGCTGACACACGCACACAAACACACAGCGAGCCCCCTTCCTTCTTCTTCTCACACACAAACAGGCGAGCACACAGCGACCTTGTGCTCTCTCGCCCGGCCAATCACAGCTTGTTTTAAACACAACGGTGCATTTTGGCGGCGCTGGTGAGAAGGAGCTAACAAGCAGCAGTATTAGATGTCAGAACTCACTGTCAAGCTGCTTAGACGTGAAATGGAAACAAACGTTAAAGCTTATTGAATTCTACTGTCGAATTCTGCTGGTTTATCATCGTCATTGAGGGAAAAATTATTGTGAAAAGCCAAGTGTGGGAAGCCAACACACTTGCAGGAAAGCACAGAATCCTCAGCTCTCATACATCAGCTAACAGACACCTGAGCCAGCAGACCTTATTTAGTAGTGATGGAGAGAGTGACGTCTTCCCACCCAGAGAGAGCACAGCTGGGTTTACTCTCTCAGGCCCTGTCTGCTGATGGCCAACATCATGACCAGGATGAATACTTTTTGTAAGGACTAGCCCACATATTACAGAATAGCGGAAAACATGACTAATAAAGGCTAAGCTGGAATCCAGATACTCAAAAAAGCATTTAGTGTAACATACAATTTAATTTGAGTTTTCAGGTGTTTCATTTTTCAGAAATCTTGAATAAAACTTGAATTCCTGCTTTCCTCAAGTGTGAATGATCTGTAGGCATCCAAAGAATCATATTTTACTTTTTTTCAGTCCTGAATCATTCCAGAATCACATTTTATTGGTACATTGAAACATTTTTGTGTCTTAACACAAACGATGTAATGAGATGCATGTTCTGCCTGAAAAGGGATTCAGTAGATAAAGTTCGACTGAGCAAAGTTTCGTATTTTGACTGACTTTGTGCAGTTATATGTTTGCTGGGTTTGGGTTTTATTTATGAATGTAAATTTTGATACTGCATGCAGCTTTTAGGGGAACTCTTACTGGATCGACACAACTTCACAGTCATGACCAAATACATCAGTCGAGCTGAGAACCTGAAACTGATGATGAACATGCTGAGAGACAACAGCCGCAACATCCAGTTTGAAGCCTTTCATGTCTTTAAGGTGTGTGTGTGTGTGTGTGTGTGTGTGCGCGCGCGTTCGCACGCACTTATCTAAACAGTATTGGATGTGTAATTAAACTTGGCAGACTGGTAGAGCTCATTACTTTTGTCTGTTGTAGTTCTCTGAGCCCTGCTGACTTTTCCACACTTAACAGATGATTGTATTTCTGTCCCAGACTCCACTTTGCCTGTTAAAAGCAATCCAAAGCAAAGTCAGGTTGGTTGACTCCTATTGAGCTGTATTGGAATGACTTATTCTTGTATCTGCAGGTGTTTGTGGCAAACCCAAATAAGACTCAGCCTGTGTTGGACATCCTCCTGAAGAACCAGACTAAGCTTGTGGACTTTCTGAGTCACTTCCAGACAGATCGCTCAGAAGATGAGCAGTTCTGTGATGAGAAGAACTATCTCATCAAGCAAATACGTGACCTCAAAAGGCCTGCACCACCAGAGGAGGCGTAAAGGGAGCAGGACACAGAGGCACGAGAAAGAAGAATTGGGCTGAAGTGCTTTTTGTGGATGGGGGGAAAAGGCCTCAGTGAGATGTTAGCTCTCTAACAAAATCGTAGTCAACATGTACAAACTCAGCCTTTCCTGTTTCTTGGGGACACGTGTGATTTTTCTGAGTGAAAGATTTTCACTCAAAAGTGAAAACATAAATACAAAATCATTTTTATGAGCTTTTGATAATTTGAGACTGTTGTATGTTACTCTGAGCTGCCTGTGAACATTTGGTTTAACCTCCATTACATTTCCCTGATAGAAACATAAATTGCTGATTGGAAAGAATATAACAACCCATTCCAGAGGTTTTGTCCTGTAATTAAGCAAAAATGCAGTGTTTGAACATAGAAAACATAATAAACAACCCCTCCCTACAGGTAGACTGAGCTCAAACACAAATGTTAACTAAACATGAGAATTCAACAATCAAGACGTCAACTTTTCAACTTAAAAAATACGTTTGTAAAGTTGGCACTTGAAGTAAATAGTAACTCAAAACCCATTAAAAGGAGAAGCTCTAAACTGCCATATAGTCCAGATAAGCAGGCTTGTTCTGAGAGGCTGTGTGTTATTTGTGACAGTTTCGGTTCTATCTGGTTACATTATTTAAAAAGCTTGGTGGGTTGTCTTTGGTCTCATTCTCATATAAAGTTGTATGTATTGTTATTCTGATGCTTTGTTTAGTACGTTATTTAAAACTGGTGGGGGAAGTTCTTTAAAACAGATGTTAAGCATTGAGATTAGTTTTTATTGACTGTGGAACTCTGTTTACTGATTTAGTAAAAACATGGTACGCATGACATGTGAACCGTACCCACACACTGTAATGTAAAAATGATCAGGTCCAAAAGCTTTTCAGATGCTGAGTTACAGCTTACAGTCCAGCACACCAGCTGATGAAGCTGTTACCTGACGGGAAAGTCTAACAGCGAGCGTGTGTTCACATCAGCACACTTGATTGAGTTCAAACTGAGGTGTAACTTGTTTAAGATTGTATCTTTAAGTCTGATTTGCACTTTTCAGTACCTCTGCTTACTCAAAGGTCTTTTTGAATGAAAATGCTGAGCAGGATATTTGACCTCATGCTCATGTTCTCTCTTTGCACAAATTCCTCTCTTATATACCTTGCAGGGTTTGAGTTATTGTTTCTTTACTTTTTTTTACGGTGGCTATAAGGTGGTAGTCTGAGTTATGTAAGCACATGCTAGACCTCACATGAGAAGTTACATCTTAAGTTGCTGAATGGACTCTGAGAGAATATAAACTTGTGTATGAATGAGTTTTAGGTTTAAGTCAGAGATTTAAAATGTCTGAGTCGAGTATGTAGTGTATGATCTGAATCACAGGAAGGATAAAGTAGGTCAGAGGGAGATTGCTGTTAAAACAGGGCTGTTACTCCTTTTTGAAAATGTGATGTCATGCAGAAGCTCATGTGATTGTCCACTTTTGAAAATTTTAAGTACGAGTATAAAATGTATAACATGCCTTCCAGTAAACAAATGTTTCACGTGTGAATGTGAACCTCTTTTACACTTTAAATGATGATGTTCTCTGACCTGAGAGTCGACACATGAGTATACTAAAGGCCTGAAAGAGTAAATATAGCTGTTAAAAAGTGAAGCAGGTGTGAATACTTCAGCTTATCACTTTCTGTGACGGATTGTCATGTTTTAAATGAGATTGACTGCGTTCAGCACTTGTTTTATTTGTGTTGCTGTGGATGAAAGTCATTAAAATTACACAAGATTACTTTTTAAATTATTGTTGCCATTATAAACGGCAGGTTTTGGCTGATTTAGTGTTTTTGTTTTTCATTCTGACACCTTTTCTTCATTTTCCTCTTGTTTCCTCATTTTTTCCACCACGGGAGAGG
This sequence comes from Crenuchus spilurus, assembly GCA_036984385.1. Lineage (NCBI taxonomy): Eukaryota > Metazoa > Chordata > Actinopteri > Characiformes > Crenuchidae > Crenuchus > Crenuchus spilurus. The sequence continues at coordinate 637 of BRDA01047716.1, read as the reverse complement.
ATTGTATATGTATATAAAATATATTTTAAGAAATAAAAGTGTGGGGGCACATTTGAAATGTCAGTTTTGTTTTTATTCTTAGTTGTAATAATGTTGGTCAGTTGTGATTGGTGATGATGGTGTGGAAATACAGTAGATGTTAAACATCAGTTTGAAGAAAAGTACATATATTGACCTAAAACATTTGGAAATGTCTCCGCTTTAGACAGATGTCTGTGTTCAGTCCCACAGAACAGTAACTTGCCAGGTTACATGTCTCCAAAGACTGACTGACTGTGTAGGAAATACCTTCCATTTAACACTAGACATTGTAGCCCCTCTTAAATATAAAAAAACACAAGACAGAAAAAGCTGCCCAATGGTATAATGATCAGACTCGCACTTTAAAGCAAGTAGTTCGGAAACTAGAGAGGAAATGGCGGTCAACTAAACTAGAAATATTCCACTGTGCCTGGAAAAACAGCTTTACTGATTATAATAAAGCACGTTCAGAATATCTGGCATCCCTGATTGAAACCAATAACAATCCTAGAGTACTTTTTAGTGTGATTTCTAAACTTACAAAAAATCACGCAGATACTGAAACTCCGATTCCAGCTAATCTTACTAGTGACACCTTTATGAACTTCTTCAATAA
>BRDA01047708.1:0-23208 GCA_036984385.1 Crenuchus spilurus | reverse complement strand
TCTCTCTCTCTCTCTCTCTCTCTCTCGCTCTCTGAGAGTCAGTTACTTTGTACTGGAAGCCTGAGAAGAAGCTGGGGGTTTAGGGGGCATCTTAGGGTAAAAGAAAGCAATACTAGTCAGGTCTACGGCTCCCGCGAAAGTGGCTGTGTGTTGTGCAGATCAGCCAATGAGAGCTGGCCTTGTACAGCCATCTGAACACCAGCCAATAGCATTCGAGTATTGGAGCATGCACATACACAACTGTTGTACAGTACATATGTTCTACAGAACAAACTGTGAATATGTGGGTTTTCCGCGAATAACAAGTAGATATGTTCTAGAGAAAATTCTGCGAATAGGCGAGGATTCACTGTACAAGTCTTTATAAAAAAAAATACTTAAACTCACCAAAAATGTTTTTGTGCAGTAAGCCATTCAGTGAATTTTACCTGAAAACGGGTTTCTGCGACCCCTCATATCCTAATGTAGAACTACTACTTACTGCGGAGGTACAGTACACGGGCTTATTGGGTGTCATTCAGCTCCTGAACTACTACTCTTCACTGTAGAAATGTGTTTGAGCTCATGTGTCCAACATGATAACAACTCCAAACACATCTTCAAGATGACAACTGGCTTGCTGAGAAAGCTGAAGATAAAGGTGACGGAGTGGCCAAATATGGCTCCAGACCTAAACCCAATCGAGCACCTGTGGGGTATCCTCAAGCAGAAGATGGAGGAGCGCAAGGTGCCTAACATATACCAGCTCTGTGATGTCATCACAGAGGAGTGGAGGAGGATTCCAGTAGCAACCTGTGCAGCTATTCACCAGCTATCTCCACATCAACAAAAGAATGGCTTCGCCAGAAGAGGATCAAGATTTTGGAGTCAGAGCTCAGACCTGAAGCCAACTGAACATCTCTGGGTTGACCTAAAGAGGACTGTACACAGGAGCTGCTCTCACAATCTCACAGATTTGAAGCACTTTTGCAAGAGTGGGCACAGATTGCCAAGACTAGATGAGCCATGCTGATAGACTGCTACCCAAAAAGGGTAGAGCACTTCAACAAAGGATTAGTCAAAGGGTGTGCATATTTATTACAGCACATTATTTTAGTGCTTTATGTTAATTTTTCTAAAATATTAAGGTTTTTTCAGTGAAATTGTTCAGATGTGACATTAATGATGAAAAAAAAATCCTTATTCTTGGTCTGTTTTTTTGTCACAGAAACCTGCCATTTGAGCTGGGTTGTATACATCAGTATCTAGAAAGGACAGTTAATGAAGTAAGAAACAGTGTCTTCTGTTTCTGACTGAATTGTTTTCTACAGTTAATACAGAAACCTGGAGCAGCATGTTCAGCCATGTCTAATGGTGGCTCACAGTATGGAGTCACTGTTGCATGCTCTAGGGCTTCATCTGTTATGTTCCTGCACATCATCGTCATCATCCTCATCATCATCCATATGTGGAAAGCACAGCCGGAGGATTTTATGTTGTTTGGTTGTCATGCCGACATCATGGATCTGTTCCTTCCACAGATGAGATTGGATAGATGGAGAAGCTGTGCTTAAAGATGCCGAAGAGTTTGATGTGTGGTGTGTGTGTGAGTGTGAGTGTGAGGAGAGGGAATGCTGTGAGTAGCAGAAGTTGATTGGATGACTGTCTTCCTCCCTAAACCTCCATACAGTTATTACTGCAGCTTCACTCTCAGAAGAACACATTGCACTGGACCATCACTGGGTCAGCCTTTCCTCTCAATGGGGTGATGTTCTTCAAGGTTTCATCATCAGTACCTTTAGTGACAGAACATAACAGCATCAGACTGTGTTGTAATGACTGCATTTGAAGACCCTGTTCTGACTCCAGAGTTTTACTTTTATTTTACAGGTCAGTTAAGTCTGAATCTTTCCCTTTTTATTCGTTCTCTATTCTGATTATTCCTCTCTAACATTTTTAAACCACTTTACTTCTCATATACAATAAGAAGTAGTTACCGCCAAGGATACAACTCTATTATATTATCAGACTGTATCTCAGTGCTGAGGTCACTATACACCTACTAAAGCTATTTGAGTTGAACTTTTGTGTTTCAGAGTGTTTTTTATTATTTTCATATCAGTTGTGGATGAAAAAGCTCATTTGTGTTCAAATTTTTATGTTTTATGTTTATTACATGTAAAGTGACAGATTTCAAGGCTTTTTTGCTTTTGTTTGGTTTATTTTATTGTTGATGTCATGAGTTGGCTGACCAATCAAACACAGTAATGTAATGATCAGCAAACCAGGTGATAGTAGTGATGACACTGTGTGCAGATGTTAAGATCTTTGGCGTCTCCATAAAGCTGGTCAGCAGATGGAAGCATGAAGTGCTCTAAAGTCTCTGGTAGATGTTGACTTTGGACTAAACACAGTGGAGCAACAGCAGCAGATGACATGACACCTCAAAGCATCACAGACTGCAGAAACTGCACACTGGACTTCAGACACTTGGATTGTGTGTCTCTCCACTCTTCCTCCAGACTCTAGCAGCTGATTTACTAATGAAACACTAAAGTGACTTTCATCTGAAAAGAGGACTTTGTACTGACTAACAGTCCAGTTCTGGTTCTGCTCAGTCCAGGTCAGACACTTCTGATGTTGTCTCTGGTTCAGGAGTGTTGATATTAGAGATGTGAGAGACACACACTGTTTATACTGTTTATAGTCTTTTACACACCAGCACAGATGATCATAATGTGAGACTTGTAATTTACTACCTTTAAAATGAAAAGCTGTGAAATCACATCTTATATTTTTTGGCTTCACAGGAAAAAAGTTTATTTCGAAGAAATAAATGTGATGATAAATGTCCTGGGTTGGGACAAAATTGCAACCACAGAGCAGAATGAGACTCTGCAGATATCTTTAAATATGAAATCATTTTTTGACCATCCATCCATGCATATACAGCGCTCGGGTGACAGCTGTGACAGAAGCATTTTGTCACAGAGCAAAAAACAGCACGATGATGAAGTTCAGCAGAACACCCTCAGACATCACATTTGCATACTTAATACTGCCTTTAAGGACACAGAGACCAGCCACTTTAATAAAATTCTCCTTGTATCTACACTCACTGTCTGTTATCAGCTGCACTGATCATACAGGAGCTCTGTGTAGTTCTACACTTACAGACTGTAGTTCATCTGTTTCTCTGTATACTTTATTATCCTCCTTTCACCTGTTCTTCACTGATCAGGACCCCACAGAGCTGATATTATTTAAGTGGTGGATCATTCTCAGCACTGTGACACTGATGTGGTGGTGGTGTGTTAGTGTGTGTGTTAGTGTGTGTATAGTGGATCAGTCATGGCCAGTTTTATGCAATTTAAACTAGGACAGCAAAATCAGGCCAATTATTGCACAAGTATTAATCCAGGATTTTTTAATAAATTGGTTAACATCACAATTTAATCAATTTATTGCGTTTTTGTGAAGACATTGCGAACCAATTAATGTAGTATAGTGGATAACATAGTAGTATATTGATGTAGTATATTGGAGACAGGTGTGTTCTGCTGGTTAGGAAATCTAGTCTTGTGACGAAAGTCACCGGTTTGATCCCCGGAGAGGTCATGACTGAAGTGCCCTTGAGCTAGACACCTAACTCCCAACTGCTTCCCGAGCACCATAGATAGGACTGCCTACCACCTCGGGCACATGTTCTCACAGCCTAGTGTGTTCACTAGTGTGTGTTTCACACTATACCAATAGTGTCGTGTTGGGTATCCTTGGACAAGTCACCCAAGACTACAGTTATGTTTAGGGTAGCCAAACTATTACTTTCCTCACACAAACTTACAAACTGGCCAGCAGCATCAGAGTTTTCTTTTCTATAAATTGTTGGGATATTTAAGAGTCCCTTCTAAGAAACCAAAACCAGAACACACACACAGAAGCCTCAAGACCCTGACCTGCTAAGCCAATAAGGCCAACAGACCCAACACCACATAGAACTATATATAAACACTTAAATGTGGCTTTGTTATAGCTTCTGGCACATACTGTAAGTGGAACAGCCATGCTGAGTAATTGCAGTATAGGGAGCATTTGGGGGGAGATGTGATAAATGTGTTTGAGTCGAGGAGCAGGCTGTAATTTTTTTTCCTGAGGAGCAAAATTAGCAGCCGGAGGCAGAGGGCTACGTAAATAAACCCTAAGGCATCACGGCGGCTGTTTGTTTATGTGCACGCTCTGTTAGCCACCATCCATCCGCTCCTCTACATCCCCCTACTGTGCGGATCATCTGAGTAACCCAAATTACAGTAGAAGTCAAAAGTTTGGACACACCTACTAATAGACTTGTTCTTTTTTTATGTTTTCTCACATTTTTATTCCATCACAAAGATGAAAATAACACATGGAATTGAGCTGCGACCAAAAGAGTGATATAAATGTCCTGGAGATATGAGTATAATAGCAGCTTCTAGCCACCAGTCATCATTATGCAAACTGCATAAGTGAATCATCACATATTTACTTCTGAGTTGTGAGATGAAAGTGCACTGGTACTAATGCATCTCCAAAAATGATAACGTCTTGAAAAACTTCATTTATGTTCAATTTAATTCAAAAATGTGAAGTGTCCTATTTTATATTCATTACCTGTAAAGTGACATGCTGTTTGAACAGTAATTAAATATTCTAATCATTTGAGATTCTAGATTTTCATGAACAGCATACTGATCAGCAGTAAAGTATAAAAGTTTTGAAATATGACAACTTTACATGTAATTAATATAAATTATGACAGTTTATGAATTAACAATTTTAACTTATGATTACAAATAAATAATTATGATAATTAACTTATTAAGACAAATACATTTTAGTACAATATTTGATTTTTTAAGATACATGAGTTCATCCAAATGTAAAGCATGCATGAAGTAGTTATTTTCAGCACTGAGGTGACACTGACGTGGTGGAATCAGTCACAGCAGAGCTGCTGTGGTGTTTAAATATCTCAGTATCACTATTGGACTGATGATGTTGACTGGCTGGCAGCTTTGTGGGCATAACTACTGATGAAGGACTAGAGGATAATCAACACAAGCCAACAAAACTCATCTCTCTCATTCTTAACCCTTTAACATTCTGCTCAACCATTTGGTAGAACACATTTGAGTCACTATATCTTATTGAAGAAGGTGTTAAACTTCACACAATGTGGTTGTGCCATCTCTACCAATCGGTAGAGGTATGTTAGGCTAAAACACAGCCAGTAGACGGATTTTTTATCTGAATGCAAACCAGCAGCTTCATAGCCACCACACAGAATAATACTGGATCAAATGCTGAAAAACCATTAGTGCTGTTGCACCACCACACAGATAAGTGTGATGTTTAAAAATTGAACAAAATTTGCATCTTCTTGTAGAGTTTTTGTATTTGTCGATTATGCTTTCATTTTAACAAAAAGTTAAATCTCATTGAATGTGTGCATTCAAACTTCTGGTCTTAAAAAAACAAAAAAAAAACAAACATGGACTGTTTTTATTATTGCCCCCCACTGCCATACCACTCAAATAATAATAATAATAATAATAATAATAATAATAATAATAAATAATTGTTTTTTTTTTTGGTGAGGATGTTAAAGGGTTAATACCTTTCTACTAGACCAGTTGTAACTTTTATTTTCTCCTTTGATGTTATTATTAGACCTGCCATCCTGTTGCCTCTCACATTGTTTCCTCATCCTCCCTGTTGGTTCTCACTTTTGTTCATGGTCATTTTCTAATCTGTCCCAGTCATCTGTATCATCACTGGAGATTTGGAGTTTATGATTGTTTTGGTTTTCAAAGTTCGATAAGATACAACAAGTTAATCCTTTATTAGTCTCACAGAGGGGAAATTCATATGTAGTCAAATACTCTGTACTGTATTATTAAATTACAAATCATAAAAAAAATGTTTTCTGATTTGAAGCATTTGAAAGTTTTTTTTCTTTACAATGTACTTTATTTTATATTTTACAATTTACTATATAAAAACACAAAGATTTGGGCAGATGGAGAATCACAACAATTTACGGTATATACTGTACTGTATTAGCTCCAACTTATTGTATTTACTATATTGTATTTTCAATTATTTATTAGTAGGTACCAGAATTCTGTTAAGCATATTTTAGACATTTTATTCATATTATTTATTGACTTTTGGTCATCTTTGCAGACCTCATGAAGGGTTGGGGCCTGGATCTGCTAGTGTCATACTGCCACATCGAGAAGCTGCTTACTCACTCAGTGTGAAAAATTAGCACGGTAGGACTGATTGCATTGAAGTGAACGCGCTGTGTGATGGCTCATCACACTCTGTTATGATTGTGCGAATCTATGACTATTCAAAACAAAGTGCTGTTCTTTTTGTATCTACTGAAAAGATTCATATTCTCTCAAATAGCACTAAAAGAGGCCAGTGATTTGAGTTTCTTTTAAATTTGTGTTTGATGTTTTTTTTTCTTTTCTCCCAAGACTGAAGAAAAGAACAGCAAGTCTCTTTGCTTTTTTGGCTTGGTTCTGGTGTTTTATCTCCTTCTACAGAGAAACTCTCTCATATCTATGTACTGCTGTGGCTGCAGGGTGGTGTATCAAAGGGAAAGAGTGGTTAAGGGATATTAGAATTATTACAGGCCTAAAATCAGATGCCTGTGGGGTGGCTGGGAATTGATAGGCTGCTTAGTGCTTCATTACAGGCTTTTGCACAGTGGAAGGTGTGTAGAAAGCTGCTGCTCTGTAAGCTACAGTGAAGAGAGAGGCCTTCATTACTGCAGCAGCAAGTCGTAGCTCAGTGAAATTTCATCTCAGCTCTGCAGAACATGATCGTGTTTCTGTCTGACTCTACAATGAAGGATCACTGTTAAGAGCTGAGTGTGCCTGCCTCTCAGTTAACCCTGGTCAAAGGAGCACTCCTTGGAGTGCGTGGGAAATTAATCCATAGCCCTGCTGTGGTTTTTCTGCTTGTCCAGACTGTTTCACCATCCCATTTTTTATCTTCATTAGTTGCCTACCAAGACCTGGAGTGCCATGCATTGGTCTGCAGCAGGAGGTCACCGTCTTACCTACACAGTTCATGGCGTGGCCCACACAGTCTGGACATTCACTGCGGGATCTCAGACATTTAACAGTGCTCCATTCAGGGGAACCTTAACATTGAATGGCCTTGTCAAAACAGCTCAGTAGTAGAAAAAAACATTACTTAATTCATGCTCATTGTGGAGTTATGCCAATTAGTAGTAGACAAATAAATCAGGTCAATTTTTGCAATTTTCAGATAATCAACATTGGCATGGCCATTAAAAAACACATATTGGCTGATCACTAATACACATGCATAGGTAGCAGAATCTAGTTTTCTGTGGCTTTTAGTTACTTTCCACAGTCAAAAACATAGGATGCTGTTCTTGCATGTCTGGGATAACTGGAGTTATTGCAAAAGAGCACTGTCAAGTGGACAAACCTGCCTGAAGTATAGTGTGGCCAACTTCCCTACAGTATGTTGTATCAAAATGGCCTAGTCTAATGTAAAAATGACCTACATTATAGTGTTACTAACATTACTACAGTATAATGTAACAGATTGCTTACACTGTATAGTAATAAACTTGACAACAGTATATTGTAAGACAAATGCCTAGTATAAAGTTTAAACGTTCCTACAATATATTGTATCTAATTTGCTTATAGTATAATGTAACTAACTGACATACAGTAGAGTGAAATGAACTGGCCTACACTTTAGAGAAACAAAGTGCCCTACAGTATAGTGAAACTAACTGACATACAGTATAGTGAAACTAACTTACCTACAGTGTAATGTAACTAAATTGCCTACAGTATAGTGAAACTAACTTGCCTACAGTATAGTGAAACTAACTTACCTACAGTATACTGAAACTAACTTCCCTAAAGTAAAGTGAAACTAACTTAACTATAGTGTAATGAAACTAACTTACCTACAGTATAGTGAAACTAACTTGGTTACAGTATAGTGAAACTAACTTGCCTACAGTATAGAGAAACTAACTTGCCTACAGTATAGTGAAACTAACTTACCAACAGTGTACTGAAACTAACTTGCCTACAGTATAGTGAAACTAACTTGCCTAAAGTAAATTGAAACTAACTTACCTACAGTATAGTGAAACTAACTTGTCTACAGTATAGCGAAACTAGCTTGGCTACATTATAGTGAAACTAACTTACCAACAGTGTACTGAAACTAACTTGCCTACAGTATAGTGAAACTAACTTACCTACAGTATACTGAAACCATGCACGTAATTTGCGGGGGGGATAGGGGGGTTATGACCCCCCCCAATAATCTGATCAAATCACTATAACCCCCCCAATAAAGTCACAATTTCGATTTACAAAAACATCTTTCATGAATAACTTGTTAATTTTCTTTATTCATGATCAATTTTGGGTAAAATACTAGCATGTTTAATCATTTGGTAATGTAACCCCCTTTTCCCCACAAAAACTTGGTATCACTCAACCCGCTTGGATATTTTTTTGCTGGACCTGGCAACCCTGACCGTTTGCTTGCTAGTGCAAGCAGCTAATGGGGGAGTGGGTGTAGTAAGAAAAATTTAAAAGAGCACCAAAAAGTGGACAAAAAAATATATTTTCATTGTTGGTCGACAACACCCCCTTGTAAAAAGCGGAAAAATCAAAATGAGGTAAATGTATATGTATTGTTAGCTGATGATTTAATAACTATGCCACTGTGTATCAGACACACTATGAATACCCGTTCAGGTATTTTAGCTAGCTCCGTTAGTTAGCTCCGCATTTCTTAATTGTTTAAGGTGCAGAGTAATACAAAGAAAGTTAAATAAATACATAGTAAAAGCATTACAATGTATTTCTAATATGGTTAACCCAAAACGTCCTGAATCCTTTTAGAAAAGTAAATGATTTAATAAATAAATAAATAAGCAGACAGCTCAACCCCCCCCCCAAGTTGGACCCAAAGTTACGTCCTTGACTGAAACTAACTTCCCTAAAGTAAAGTGAAACTAACTTACCAACAGTGCAGTGAAACGAACTTGTCTACAGTACAGTAAAACTAACTTGGCTGCAGTATAGTGAAACTAACTTGCCTACAGTATAGTGAAACTAGCTTGCCTACATTATAGTGAAACTAACTTGCATAAAGTGTACTGAAACTAACTTGGCTACAGTTTAGTGAAACTAGCATGCCTACAGTAAAGTGAAACTAACTTCTCTACAGTATAGTGAAAGTAACTTCTCTTCAGTAAAGTGAACCTACAGTGCCTACTCTATAGTAAAACTAACTTGCCTACACTAGAGTGAAACTAACTGACCTACACTATATTGAAACTAACTGATCTACACTATAGTGAAAATAACTGACCTACAGTATAGTGAAACTAACTGATCTACAGTATATTGAAACTAACTTGCCTGCAGTAAAGTGAAACTAACTTGCCTACAGCATAGTGAAATTAACTTGCCAACAATATAGTAATACTAACTGATCTACAGTACAGTGAAACTAGCTTGCCTAAACTATAGTGAAACTAAGTTTCCTACAGTATAGTGAAAGTAAGTTGCCTAAAGTACAATATAACTTACCTACAATTTACTGAAACTAACTTACCTACAGTTTAGTAAAACTAAGTTCTCTACAGTAAAGTGAAACTATCTTGCCTACAATGTAGTGAAAGTAACTTCTCTATAGTAAAACTAACTTGCCTACATTAGAGTGAAACTAACTGATCTACAGTATAATGAAACTAACTGATTTACAGTATAGTGAAACTAACTTGTCTACAGTATAGTAAAACTAACTTGCCTACAGCATAGTGAAATTAACTTGCCAACAGTATAGTGAAATTAACTGACCTACAGTATAGTGAAACTAACTTGTCTAAAGTGTAGTGAAACTAAGTTCCATACAGTACAGTGAAAATAACTTGCCCACAGTATTGTGAAACTAAATTGCCTAAAGTATACTGAAACTAACTTGCCTACAATATAGTGAAACTATCTTGGCTACAGTATAGTGAAACTAACTTGCCTACAAAATAATGAAACTAACTTGGCTACAGTATAGTGAAACTAACTTGCCTACAGTATAGTGAAACTACCTTGCCTACAGTATAGTGAAACTAACTTGCCTACAGTATAGTGAAACTAACTTGCCTAAAGTATAGTGAAACTAACTTGCCTACAGTATAGTGAAGCTAACTTGCATACAGTATACTGAAACTAACTTATCTAAAGTTTACTGAAAATAACTTACCTACAGTATAGTGAAACTAACTTGGCTACAGTATAGTGAAACTAACTTGCCTACAGTATACTGAAATTAACTTATCTAAAGTATAGTGAAAGTAACTTACCTAAAGTTTAGTGAAACTAACTTCTCTACAGCATAGTGAAACTAACTGGCCTACAGTATAGTGAAACTATTCAGCCTACAGTATAGTGAAACTTACCAGCCTATAGTATAGTGAAACTAACCAGCCTACAGTATACTGAAACTATCTTGCCTTAATTATATTGAAGTTAACTGGCTTACAGTATAGTGAAACCAAGTGGCCTAGTAAAGTGAAATGAAGTGGACTACAGTAGAATAAAACTATCTGGCATACAGTAAAGTGAAACTAACTTGCCTACAGTATACTGAATCTAACTTGCCTGCAGTATACTGAAACGAACTTATCTAAAGTATTGTGAAACTAACTTACGTAAAGTATAGTGAAACTAACTTCTCTACAGCATTGTGAAACTAACTGACCTACAGTATAGTGAAACTAATCAGCCTACAGTAAAGTGAAACTAACCCTCCTATAGTATAGTGAAACTAACCAGCCTACAGTATACTGAAACTATCTTGCCTTCATTATATTGAAACTAACTGGCCTACAGTATAGTGAAACTAAGTGGCCTAGTATAGTGAAATGAAGTTGTCTACAGTAGAATAAAACTATCTGGCATACAGTAAAGTGAAAATAACTGGATGCATTTTCCCCATAAGAATAAATGTAAAACTGATTAATCCGTGTCAGCCGGACAATATACAGTATACTTTAATATGCTAAATAATGTGTTTATATGGGGTTTTTTAAAACATAAACGTGACGACGACGGCGCTCGTGTAGGCTGGCGGCTGCATGGTTACACTTATCATTTGAAAAGTAAATCCCATACTTTTCAAATCCCAGGCTTCTTTTTGCCCAACAGCCACCAAACTGTGTGTACTCCTTCAGGGCAGGTCCCCAAGTGTGATCTACTGCCATACTGACCTACACTCCTCTTTTTTTTTGTTTTTTTCATCCCTCATTCCTCCCATTCACTCCCATTCATTTACACATACATTCAAAGTAGAGAGTTTCTGTGTCCCGACAGCCACCAAAATTGATCTACTCTATCAGGGCAGGTAACTGAGTTCTAGTCAAGAGCCATACTGACCAGCATTCCTCTATTTGTCATTTTTTCATCCCTCATTACTACCATTCATTCCCATTTATTTTCAACCTTCTAGTAACACCTTAGTAACACACCTCTTTCCAAAGCTACACCTTGGCAACCAACAGCTATATCATAGCAACCACCACAGATATCATAGCAACACCTTAGCAACCACCTGACAACACCTTAGCAACCACCACATATACCATAGCAACACCTTAGCAACCATCTAGCAACACCTTAGCAACCACAATATTCCTTAGCAACCACCTAGCTACCACTTAGCATCACCATAGCAACCAATTTGGCTACCACAGTCACATTTTAGCAAACACCTGGGAAACCTTTGCAATCAGTGTGAGCCATGATGGCTGCACAACCATCCTGCGTTTCCTTCAGGAAATCCACTTTTCTAGTTAAAAAAAATAAACTTAATTATTTGTTTATAATTTCTCATCACAATATTACAATAAATAACTATTTGGTTAGTAAGATATTGTCAATATATTATTTTCAAATATAAATAATTCCAGATGTAATTTTATATGACTTAATTATTGTTGCTATACCCTCCTAATACCCATATTCTTTATTTCTCTTTACTATTTGGGCTGATTGGCACCTGATTAGTGTAAAACAAAGAATTACCTTTTTACATGATGATTTCTGAAGTGGCAGTATAATGGCCTCATAAGAGGACACCAGGCAAAATTTAGTTTTATGGTCTAAACAACCCAAAATGTGTTGTCCACATATGTGGACATGCCAGGTCCTTAGAGGATACAGCTTTCTCAGTTACTGTGGTATCATTTATTGCTCTGTACATCCTGAAAGGGTCTTGGTTCTTACAGATCAATTAAAATGGTTTGAGACCTGTTATTAGAATCATAAAATGTTTTATACACATATATGCAACAAACTTCAGTTTTATATTATTCAAAACAGTGATTCAACACAGTAGTGTACAGTCTTGTGTCTCCTTCATCTTTATTATCATGGTCATCTTCTAGGTCAGCATTCTCCAGTCTTATCTGTTAAACTCAATATTATATTCCATGTAGTTAACTAAAACTTTACGTTTATCACATTATGAGTTTTTACCATCTATAGTTGTAAACTTCATTTTGACATAGTGATAAAGTGGTTTGCTAAGTAACAGTTATAAGATTTGACACCTTGATTGGGTAGGTTCATATATTCTGGAAGTTTTTCAGGTTTGTTTCTACTTAGAGTTTGTGAAATATTTTATCTAGGGCAGATGTTGTCTGGCCCTTGGATCAGTAGTGTCTTTGCTAAAACTGAATGGCATATTATGTATTATTCTCTGGTGTTACATAAAGAATGTGTTTAATTAATTCACTGTAAAGGCAAAACTGAAGACTTTCCAACACTTTACCTGGTTCTTAAAAAGAGCTTGGTAATGGGATGGTTAGATTAGAAATGTTTTGGAAGGAAGAAAAAAATCTAATTTGCATCTCAAGTGATTCTGCAGCACTAGGGTTGGACCATGCTACAGACCACTAGTTCCCAAATCTGTTCCCCTGGAGCAATTTCTATCCTGCACATGTACCCACTACAACTCAGGAAAAAGTTGTTAATGAGCTGATTGGTTGGGTCAGATGTTCTGGGATAAGGGAAAGCACTAAATGTGCAGGACAGTGGTGCTCCAGGACCACACCTGGGAAGACTACATAGAACATCCCTATGTCCAGTTTTTGGCTAGTGATCCAGTTTTCTGAGAAAGTGGCTGTGAATTGTCACAACTTGTTATAAGTTCCTAAACTATTCTTTATCAAAGCAACTGAAAGCAACTCAAGTCTTGTACAGCTCTGGGAGTTTGAGCTGATGATGCTCAGTTTCAGAGCTGTTCCCATTCCACATGTTTGTCAGTCTGGTTTTCAGGGACGGGTGGATGAGGCCAGACTGCTGGTGAGTGGCTCCTTCTCCTGCTTTAGCCCACGAGTCGTGCTCGGAGCGCTTGGATCCTCCGCAGAACAAGCTGTACCACCAGAGAGGCCCAGATGGCAGGGTGCTGGACGTGCGTCACACTGCGCCATCTGATTGGCAAAGCCAGCACACAGTCACAGAAAACAATCACACTTGTCCACGACTGCATCTCATCATACTTGTGTATCAGTCTCTCTCTTTCTCTCTCTCTCTCTCTCTCTCTCTCTCTGTCTCTCTTTCTATCTCTTTCTCTCTCTCTCTCTCTCTCTCTGTCTCTCTTTCTCTCTCTCTCTCTCTCTCTCTCTCTCTCTCTCTCTCTCTCTCGTTGTTAAGCATCAGACATGGGTGGAGCTCACTCACCTGTTGATTGTTATTGTACAGTACAATACAGCAGCAGTCTGTGTTTATTTTATTTGGTGTGTTTACTGTGATTACTATATTTATTGTGTTTAGTATGTTTAGTGTGTGCACTATGTGTACTGTGTTTAGTGTGTGCACTATGTGTACTGTGTTTAGTGTGTGCACTATGTGTACTGTGTTAAGTGTGTGCACTATGTGTACTGTGTTAAGTGTGTGCAGTATGTGTACTGTGTTTAGTGTGTGCACTATGTGTACTGTGTTTAGTGTGTGCACTATGTGTACTGTGTTAAGTGTGTGCACTATGTGTACTGTGTTTAGTGTGTGCACTATGTGTACTGTGTTTAGTGTGCGCACTATGTGTACTGTGTTTAGTGTGTGCACTATGTGTACTGTGTTAAGTGTGCGCACTATGTGTACTGTGTTTAGTGTGTGCACTATGTGTACTGTGTTTAGTGTGTGCACTATGTGTACTGTGTTTAGTGTGTGCACTATGTGTACTGTGTTTAGTGTGCGCACTATGTGTACTGTGTTTAGTGTGCGCACTATGTGTACTGTGTTTAGTGTGCGCACTATGTGTACTGTGTTTAGTGTGCGCACTATGTGTACTGTGTTAAGTGTGCGCACTATGTGTACTGTGTTTAGTGTGCGCACTATGTGTACTGTGTTAAGTGTGCGCACTATGTGTACTGTGTTTAGTGTGTGCACTATGTGTACTGTGTTAAGTGTGTGCACTATGTGTACTGTGTTTAGTGTGTGCACTATGTGTACTGTGTTTAGTGTGCGCACTATGTGTACTGTGTTTAGTGTGTGCACTATGTGTACTGTGTTTAGTGTGCGCACTATGTGTACTGTGTTAAGTGTGCGCACTATGTGTACTGTGTTTAGTGTGCGCACTATGTGTATTGTGTTAAGTGTGCGCACTATGTGTACTGTGTTTAGTGTGCGCACTATGTGTACTGTGTTTAGTGTGCGCACTATGTGTACTGTGTTAAGTGTGTGCACTATGTGTACTGTGTTTAGTGTGTGCACTATGTGTACTGTGTTAAGTGTGTGCACTATGTGTACTGTGTTTAGTGTGCGCACTATGTGTACTGTGTTAAGTGTGTGCACTATGTGTACTGTGTTTAGTGTGCGCACCATGTGTACTGTGTTAAGTGTGTGCACTATGTGTATTGTGTTTAGTGTGTGCACCATGTGTACTGTGTTAAGTGTGTGCACTATGTGTATTGTGTTTAGTGTGTGCACTATGTGTATTGTGTTTAGTGTGTGCACTATGTGTACTGTGTTTAGTGTGTGCACTATGTGTACTGTGTTTAGTGTGTGCACTATGTGTACTGTGTTTAGTGTGTGCACTATGTGTACTATAACTTATGAGAGTGTGTGCAGAGTCAGACACACACAGGATGCTGCTCACTTCACTAACTTCGTCAGTCATCTTGCAAGAATACACCGTGGAGTGCACAAACAAATACAGCTGCAAAACCTCCACACCGGACCGTCAGTTGTATGGCATCAAAACAGGCTCAGCTTAAGCTTAAACGTAAAACAGGTATAGTAAACATAAGTTTTAAGTATCGTAAACGAAAATGTAAATCTGTAAATTAAACTTTAAAATCGTAAATTAAAAACAATCATAAATGAAAAATACTGGTAGTAAATATAATACTTACACTTTCACTTACACTTTCGCTTCTCATTTTTATTTTTCACTTCATAAGTTACATTTACTATTCACAAATTACGGTAACGATAAATTTATTTTTGACCGTTTTTGTAACGTGGGTGGGGCTCAATGCTCATTGGCTAGAGGGACAGGATATTACGACATCGCTTCAGCTGAAAACAAACCCCACAAAATGAGAGGGTGTCACTACCCAATCCGTTCACCCTGCCTGATTTATACCACGCATGCGTTTAAGCACATAATTTCTGGATAAAGTTTTATGAATTGCATTAAATCAGAGTCATTTTTGGTTAAGGATGAGAACTTTTGCACTCTGCAGGATTACTTACTAAAAGGTGGACTTACATAGGCTTACATAGACGGTGGGGAGCAGATCTGCATTAAGCAGCAGCAGGGATGCCAGGTCTCTCCTTATGGTTTTAACACCACAGTTATTTGCTCAAAATATCTGTGTTACTATAAGTGTTTTTTTTACAGCTATGACTGTGGTGTACCCAACGAGTTAAATGGCAGTGAACAACTGAGTGTGAAGAGCATTGAGGTAGACTTACTAGTATTAGATAACTTATTGGAATGAGATCTGAACATATACATTTAGAGTAGAGAAAATGGGATGTTTTAAATGCAAAGAAAAGCAATAACTGTTCTTCTTACATTATGTTTGCTACTAATAATAAAAATAATAATGCTAACAATAATATCTGTGATTGGACGCTCTAGAATTTAGGCTGGTGTCAGGTTGTCTAGGGAGGGGGCTTTATGTCATGCATTGGGATGGAGCTTTTTGGGGACCTGGCAACCCTGCTGCTGCTTGCAGATCTGGTCCCCATCATCTATGTAAGTCCATCCTTTAGTAAGTAATCCTGCAAAGTGTGAAAACGCAAATGATTTCTTTTTAACAAACTATTAAACATAAATTAAATAAAAGTATAAAGGGCAAAAGTTCTCATCCTTCACCAAAAACAACTCTGATTTAATGCAATTCATAAAACTTTGGGGTTTGTTTTCGGCTGAAGTAATTTGTGAATGGTAAACGTAACTTGTGAAGTGAAAAATAAAAATGAGAAGTGAAAGTGTAAGTGAAAGTGTAAGTATTACATTTACTACCAGTATTTTTCATTTAGGATTATGTTATTAATTTACGAGTTTAACAGTTTCATTTACAGATTGACATTTACGTTTACGATACTTAAAACTTACGTTTACAATATCTGTTTTACGTTTATGCTTAAGCTGAGTCTGTTTTGACTCCATAAAGTTGTCTCTCTCCGTATCTAGCAGTGCCTAGCTGCAGGGCACCTCGTGTGGGCATGTGACGTTAGGGCAGTGAGGGCACGTCATGTCTATGTGGATGTGACTGACCGAGGGTAGATCTAAATTATTATTGTTTATTATTATTATTATTTTGGGCCACACAGACAGACATTCACACATACACATGAAAAAAAAGAAAAAAAAAAAAAAACATTTTGACAAAAAAGCACTTTGGGCAGAAGGGGCCAAAGGGGCAGGTGCTCCAGCACTTTCCGAGCCTAACCCCCCCACCCCACACACACGCCCCCCCACATGCTTGATGTATTACTAACCCTGTAAAGCTGCTTTGTGACATCAGTTGTAAAAAGCGCTTTATAAATAAATTTGATTTGATTTGATTTGATACGGTGTTTAGTGTGTATTGTGTTTAGTGTGTTTGGCGTGTGTACTGTTGTGAGGAGTGAAGGTTAGGAACGAGCAGACTGGGAGTGACTGAGATATAAAAAGAGGTTTTACTGAGATAAGGCAGGTATAACGACACACATACAGGCTAAGGATAGAATGAGGCAAGGACAAACACACAGGATCTATGAATACAAATGACAGACAGGTTCAGAAAACACAACAGAGTGGTAACACTCTGGACTAAGGCTCGAGGAAGGCTCAAACACAGAGTAACATGAGGTTCAGGGAAAAATGGCTTAGTAAGTCCTTTAGCGTGTAACTGGCGATGTTACTTCGCCTAGAATGATGAGAGAGTGAGGTTTAAATGAAGTAGTCCTGGAATGAGGTGAGTTCAATATTCAGGAGAGAGCGATCCAGAGGCGGAGGAGGATTGAGACGACCCCTGGGAGGTGCGCGGACGACCCCTGGGCAGCAGGTTGGTCAGGGATAGCGCGGTGGAAATCCGCGACCATAGACGGATCTAGGATGTCCGACGCGGGGACCCAGCATTGCTCCTCGGGCCCGTAGCCCTCCCAGTCCATGAGATATTGGAGCTGGCCTGTCCTGGGCCGAGACTTGAGGAGAGCCCGCACCGGATAGACAGTTTGAGTGTCTTGCTCTTTGGGTTCCTCCGTTCCTGTCTCAGATGCCTCCTCCCCCAGCAGTCCTGGAATGACAGGTTTCAAAAGAGAAACGTGGAATGAGTCAGACAGTCTGTAATGTGCGGGTAACTTTAGTCTGAAGGTAACATCATTTATCTTTTTGGTGATGGAAAATGGCCCTCTGTATTTAGTAGATAGTTTGTTACTTCCCTTTATATCTCGTGTTGACAGCCAAACTCTGTCTCCAACTTGAAAGGGGGGTGTCTCTCCTCTGTGCCGGTCTGCAAAGTGTTTGTTAGTTTGGAGCACCTCTTCTACGTGCTGGTGGACCTGCTTCCACACCTGTTCACTCCTGGGCATCCAGTCCTCCACTGCGGGGACCTCGGTTGAGGCTGCTGTCCATGGTGCTAATGGTGGCTGGTGTCCAAGCACGCATTGAAAGGAAGTGAGGCCCGTTGCTGATGAGATGAGGGAGTTTTGTGCGATCTCTGCCCACACCAGATATCGAGACCAGTCTGACGGATTATGGTGGCAGTAAATCCGTAGGAACTTAGTTAGCTCCTGGTTTGCGTGCTCACACTGCCCATTTGTTTGTGGATGATAACCCGAGGTCAGGCTGACCGAGACCCCTAAGTGCTCGAAGAAGGCTGACCATATGTGGGAGGTGAACTGTGGTCCACGGTTGGACAAGATGACCTCCGGGATTCCATAATTTCGGAAAACGTGTTGAAACAGGGCTTTGGCAGTTTGGAGAGCTGTAGGGATAGCCGGGAAGGGAATGAATCTGAGGTCCTGGGAAAACCGATCTATGACTGTTAGTAGGACGGTGTTTCCGTCGGACAGGGGCAGGTCAGTGACAAAGTCCACTGCAATGTGGGACCAGGGGCGGTTGGGCACAGGAAGGCGCATCAGTTTCCCTGCTGGCAATGCTTTGGGGGTTTTGCACTGAGCGCAGGTGCGGCAAGAGGAAACGTATTTGTGTACATCCCTTGTGAGGGTCTCCCACCAGTAACGGACTGAAATAATCTGGTGTGTACGGCATTCTCCAGGATGGCCTGAAGCTACTGAGGAGTGACACCATGTAAGAATGCGTGGGCGGAACTGTAGCGGCACATAAAGCTTGCCGCGAGGACACTGAGGGGGGACTGAAAGTGTTCGAAGCGCGGCTCGGATCTGATTATCGATGTCCCAGCGTATGGTTAAGAGGAACACATGGCTAGGGAGGATAGTTTCTGGTTCTCTGCTCAATTCCTCAGTGTTACTGTAGAGACGTGAAAGAGCGTCTGCGCGCCCATTTTGGGATCCGGGACTAAAAGAGAGTGTGAAATTGAAATGGGAGAAAAAGAGGGACCACCGGGCTTGACGTGGGATTAATCTTTTGGCAGTTTTTAAATATTCGAGGTTTTTATGATCATTGTGGATGGTTACTGGAAACTTGCCTCCCTCAAGCCAATGTCTCCACTCCTCAAAGGCCAGCTTTATTGCTAGTAGTTCCCTGTCACCGATGGAATAATTGCGCTCCGCCGTAGAGAGCTTATGGGAGAAAAAGGCGATGGGGTGTAGGCGTGCAGGAGAGTCTACATACTGTGACAGGATGGCTCCTACACCTACTTGCGAGGCATCAACCTCTACGAAGAAGGGTTGTTCTGGGTCGGGCTGACGTAGGAGCGGCGCGGTGAGGAAGGCATTTTTCAGTGTACTGAATGCGCGCTCGGCTTCGGGGGTCCATAGAAGTTTTTTAGGTTTTCCCTTGAGCAGAGAAGTGAGGGGTGCAGAGGTGGTGCTATACCCTGAGATAAAACGGCGGTAAAAATTGCAAAAGCCCAGGAATTTCTGTAAGTCTTTAATGTTAGTAGGGCGAGGCCAGCGTTCTATGATCTGAACTAACTCCTCCTCTCTACTAAGGGGATACACTTTGGCCCATGGGAGTGTGCAGGGTTCGGCTCTATGGCACAGTCTGTGGGTCTATGGGAGAGCAGAGAGGATGTAGGACATTTTTTAACATGTCCATGAAATCCTGGTACTCTGGGGGGATGCGAATGTCAGCATGGATGAGGGGGCTTTCTACGGAGGTCTGGGCTTAAGGGGAAGGCAGTGTTCTTGGCAATATGGGGACCAACTGAGGATCTGGCGGCTCTTCCAGGAGATGACCGGGTCATGCTTCTCTAACCACGGAAGACCCAGTATGAGGGGAAATGAGGTCGCGTCTAGGACTAAAAAGCTCTGGCGATTAGAATGCTGAGGGCTGATGGGGAGTTGTAAGGGTTCCATCTCTCCAGAGCCTAGGGGGTCCCCATCTAAAGCAGTGATTTTAAGAACTTGAGGCAGTGCTTTGCTGGGAATGCGCTGCTCGTGGACGAGGCGGCTGCTGATGAAATTCCCCTCGGCTCCGGGAGTCAATCAAGGCTAAAAGAGAGATGGCACCATCAGGGCAGTATAGACGAACTGTGATAGTGAAAGACTGAGAAAATGAGCTGATGGTGGGAAGACTCACCGCTTTAGCACATGGATTGGAATCCATGTGCTTTCCTGGTGTTGTCACAGAAGACCGGAGGGGGCAGGACTGTATGAGGTAGCCGGGCTGACCACAGTACATGCAGAGGCCCCTCTGGCGGCGTCGTAGCCTCTCCTCGGGGGACAGCCGGGAGAAGTTGAACTGCATCAGCTCAGGGGGTTCCCGTGGTTTGAGTAGAGGCACCGGTGTGAGACTAGTGGAAGGGGGGCGGCTCCTGGGTTTACGTTCTTGGTCGAGATGATCAATGCGGATACTGAGGTTAATAAGTTGGTCTAGTGTAAGGGAATTGTCTCTGCAGGCCAGCTCGGCTCGGACCTCATCGTTCAAGCCGAGGCGGAACGTGACTCGGAGGGCTTTGGTGTCCCAGCCACATGCCGCCTCTACGGTGCGGAACTCTATGACGTAATCGCAAACCGAGCGCTTGCCCTGGCGGAGCTTGGTCAGCATCTCACCACTGTCTCTGTCCTGATCAGTGTGGTCGAAGACTGCTTTAAACTCCTGGATAAAGTCTTGATAGGTGAAGCTGGCTACCCGCTGCCATATGGCCATAGCCCAGCGTGCAGCTTTCCCCATTAGTCTAGACATGAGAAAGACGATTTTGTCCGCCTGTGTCTCTGGCTTAGAGGACGTGAAGTAAATATCACACTGAAGTAAGAATAAGCATCAGGGGAGCTGTCAAATTTATCAGGCTTACTCACTTGGAACAAACGGGTTTGGCTGAGCGGAGTTTCAGGGACCGGAGGAGTGGTCTGAGGATTAGGGCCGGTGAGTTTAGTCAGGGTGTCCGCAAGCCGTTGGACGCTGACTGCGATCTGGGAGAGCTGGCCTTGTTGGTCTGTTTGATGATGGGAGAGGGTGTCCATAGACAACGACAGCTCCTGGAGGGAGTGCTGGTGTTGGCAAAGGAGCTGTCCTTGGGAGGACACGGCTCTCAGGAGAGTTTCAGAGTCACTCGGAGTCTGCATTATGGCGAAGTAAGCTGTGAGGAGTGGAGGTTAGGAACGAGCAGACTGGGAGTGACTGAGAGATAAAAAAAGGTTTTACTGAGATAAGGCAGGTATAACGACATACATACAGGCTAAGGATAGAATGAGGCAAGGACAAACACACAGGATCTATGAATACAAACGACAGACAGGTTCAGAAAACACAACAGAGTGGTAACACACTGGCTCGGCAGGCTGTGGGTGCGTTCTAATAGTTGGAGGCGGCCTGGGCCTGACAACAGTGTTTAGTGTGTGTACTGTGTTTAGTGTGTTGTGTGTGTACAGTGTTTAGAGTGTGTACTGTGTTTAGTGTGTTGTGTGTGTACAGTGTTTAGTGTGTGTACTGTGTTTAGTGTGTTGTGTGTGTACAGTGTTTAGTGTGTGTACTGTGTATAGTGTCCCTTAGCAAAAACAAGTATATATCGAGTTATTAAGTATACTTAAGTATAATAAAAGTATTTCACTAAGTGTACTTTTATTTAGCAAGTACACTACAAGTATACTTACTTGGGACTAAATTGGAACACTTAATAGAGGATAATTAGTATATTCTAGGGGGGCACGGTGGCTTAGTGGTTAGCACGTTCGCCTCTCAGCACTGGGGTCTTGGGTTCGATTCCCCATCTGAGCGGAGTTTCCAGGTTCTCCCCGTGTCTGTGTGGGTTTCCTCCGGGGTCTCCGGTTTCCTCCCACAGTCCAAAAACATGGAGGTCAGGTGGATTGGGTACTCTAAAAAATAAAAAAATAAAAATTGTCCGTAGGTGTGTCTGTGTCTGTGTGTGTCACCCAGCAATGGACTGGCGCCCTGTCCTGGGCTTAGTTGAATAGTGTAATGCCCTGCCCTGCGCCCAGTGAGGGGTTGGGGGACTAACCGCGACCCTAATAAGGATTAAGCGGGTGTGATAATGAATGAATGAATGAATAGTATACTCTATAACACGTAAACTTCTTTTTGCTAAGGGGTGTACTGTGTATAGTTTGTTCTGTGTTTAGTGTGTTGTGTGTGTACAGTGTTTAGTGTGTACAGTGTTTAGTGTGTTGTGTGTGTGTACTGTGTTTAGTGTGTTTAGTGTGTTGTGTGTGTGTACTGTGTTTACACAACTTCTTACTTCAGAAGATAGTCAGAAGCTGAAACATTTGCTCTGTTTAATGAAATAAATGTATTTTGGCTAGACATGGCTGGCTTTAGCAGTATGGAAGCAACATTTTCCCCACTTTATTTTTTAGCCTGTAATAAAACCATGATATTTATAATTAGCAAATATAACGAAACATGCTTCTCAGTAGAGGTTCTGTTTACATATGGCGTTGCATTATATGGTCCCATTTCCTTTAGGTGATCTTCGGAAACACTTCCATTGCAGTGTGAACAGTTTTGCAGCACGTTTGTGAACTTGCATTTTTTTTGTGAATCTGCAGCACATTTGTTAAATGTAGTGCCCATGTTGTGTTTTCTGAAGCGCGTTTGTGAATCTGCAGTACCTTTGTTAATCTTCAGGGTGTTAGGTCTTCTCGGCCACCATAGTTTAGTATGAGCAGACTGACTAATGTGTGTCTGGCTTTTGTGTTTGATCAGTGTGCTGTTTGTATACATCAGTACTCCACTGTCTGTCCTGCAGGCAGACAAGAGGACTGTAACTTTCAGTGTTATTCTAATCCCTCCCTAAAGGTGACAGAAATCGTATGGTGTGACTCTCTGACATTCATATCTACTCAGAGAGAGAGAGAGAGAGAGAGAGAGAGAGAGAGAGAAAGAGATAAGAGAATGAAAAGGACTTGGGGGTAGAGTGAAAGCGGGAAGGAGAGAGAGACAACTGAGAGTGAAAGGGAGAAAAATATAGATAAATAAAGTGAAAGAGAGATGCAGAGAGTGAGAAAAAAGGGAGAGAGGGAGAGAGAGAGAAAGAGAGAGGGGGGAGAGAGAGAGGAAGGAAGGGAGAGAGAG
>BRDA01047706.1:0-10168 GCA_036984385.1 Crenuchus spilurus | reverse complement strand
TGTTGCTCTTGTTGTCTCTCTCTCTCTCTCTCTCTCTCTCTCTCTCTCTCTCTCTCTCTCTCCCTCTCTCTCTCCCTCTCTCTTTCTTTGTCTCTGTATCTATTTCTCAGTATGTTTCTCTCCAGGTATCTCTCTCTATTGCTGTTGGTGACCATCTCTTCCTCTCTCTCTCTCTCTCTCTCTCTCTCTCTCTCTCTCTCTCTCTCTCTCTCTCTCTCTGTATGTGTTTCTCTTTTCTTTCTCTTTCTCTTTTTCTCTCACTCTTTCTCTCTGTGTGTCTCCATCTCTCTCTTTTTATGTCTCTGTATCTCTGTCTCAGTATGTTTCTCTTCATGTCTTTCTTTGGTGACCATCTCTCTCTCTCTCTCTCTCTGTCTCTCTCTCTGTCCCTCTCTCTGTCTCTCTCTCTGTCTTTCTCTCTTCTTTTCCATGTCTCTATTTCTCTCTTACACACCTTCTCCCTCTTTCTTTCTCTTGTTCTATGTCTCTGTATCTCTGTGTTTCTTTCCATGTCCCTCCCTCTCTTGCTGTTGGTGACCATCTCTCTCTCTCTCTCTCTCTCTCTCTCTCTCTCTCTCTCTCCCAATGCTCTCTGCTCAGTCTATCATCTCTCCTAAACTCAAACGGACACATGCGATGTCCCAATTCTCTCCTGTGTCCCCTCTCACTGTCAGACCTTTCATCTGAAGCTGTGGCAGAGTCCCCTGGTGGTCAGCGCAAAAACGCTTTCTCGCTCAGGCATTTGTGAGGATGTGGATACAGCTCGAGTGTAGAGGATTTTTTTTGTCCGTATCGAGGTTTTATCCCCACCAGACCCGTATGTTATTCATGTTCCGCTGAGCTGTTGATTAAATATCACTCATGGAATTAGAGCTCGGTTGGTTAAACAATGCTAAGACTGTCAGTGGATTATTTTTTTTCCTTTTTTATGGACACTCTGGCACACAAACACACACACACACACACACACACACACACACACACACACACACACACACACACACACATGCATACACTCATACAGCATTCACACACACATACCGTGCACAGTTGGTGGTAGAAACCATTGGGGAACGTCCTCGACACTCTTGCTGTTGCCCACCAGACAGTGTTACTCCTTCCAGCATAGCAGCCAGTTTATAATCTCACAGAAGCTGGTCCAACAAGAAAAAGATTCAATAATTTTTTAAATACTTTTGTACAATAATAACAACAATGACTGCAAATTATAAGCTCCAACCAAACGGTAATTATGTTTACTAACTGTAAAAGTGCTTTCTGTCAATAATCCACAAAGATTTGTGTCATTTAATCTCAAATAAAATGAAATATAGCAAATGACAGATTAGCAAAACATAAAATTACATTAAAATACTGCTAAAAGAAAGTCAGTCCTGATCTACTGTCCTATAACTAAAATGTGCTCTAACAAACAGTTTAGCAGCAAAGGGCGAATAGTGATTTATAAGTAACAACAAGCAGGGTGCCAAAACCGTCCTCATTTACACTGTACATTGTGTTCAGTCACACAACTTTACATGGCCAGCTCAAATTATGATATCAGCACCAAGCGGCTGTGCCAGAGTGTCAGCTGCCACATATGGCTTTTTGTGGGAAGCAGCAGCAACTGCTGAATTGAAGCCAGCATAATCCATTGCAGTCTCCAAATATATTTATATCAGTGCACACACATGAACAGCCCTGGTGTTTTTAGAGCAAAGCAGATGAGAGTGCTGGTGTATCTGTTCAAGAGCAATAGACGTAGTTCAACAACCTTGTCAAGTGCTCTCTCTAACAGCGGCCACTGGCAAACCAACAGTAGACCATTCAGCAGTTTCCAGGAGCTCACCTGTCCTCAAGAACAGTCAGTACACACACACACACACACACACACACACATCTATTCTTAACTAGTGATTTATTACAAATGATTGTCATCTCAGCCAATTTTCATTTTGTGACTATTTCATTTGACTAATCACTGTTCAGCATTATTTTTCACTCCCACACACCTTGGTGTTCACTTGCAACACCAGTAAGAAGGGTAATTGTTGGGAATACTGAGTACTTCTGGTACTGAGCATCTATGAAGTGCATCTCAGGCTCTGGATCAGGGTTTCTTGGCCACTCTCGTGAGTTTCCACGGATGAATGGCCCATCATTTGGGCACTACAAGCTCCGTTAGGGTCTCAAAATCTGCAGGTTTTTAAGCTGAACTGCCATAGAGTGCCCAATGCTGCCACAAGAGTGCCCAGAAATACCTTATTTAGCATAGCCATGTCACAACAGTACTACAGTCAAGATGGGCAAGGTAATTTATGAATTGTGCCAAATGTACTCCACAAACCACAGCAAATAACACCACTCTAGGCATCAACAGCACTCTGTTTGGAACTATTGGATCTAAGTTTAGTGATTATAAGTGCGCAAAAATGCCATAGTCCCATATACCCTTTTCTGAGGCATCACAAAAGATGCAGAAATCCCTCACTAATTCTGACTGGGCCACAGTAACTGGTACATTGGGCATAGGGAGCTGAAAGTGGTTCAGGAATTGCAGTTCTCCATATACTTTGGAGGACTGCAGTACATCTGAAGGGATCAATGTCATACCAGTCATGATGTTTATTCCAGAGAAGCTCCACCAAGATCTTAGCTTGGGTGATATGAGGGAAATGTACATCAGACGGTCACATTGCCTTGTCAACCTGTAGATGGTTCTCGTTGCTGTGGTTCCAGGATTGAAACATTGTTTATAAATCACAGGTGACCAACATATTGTTGCATAGTTGCATATTCTGCTGTAGGTAGACTCTGGATGGTTGTCTACACATTCTTGGACCATCTCACATCTTCACCAGCCATAGCAGTGGCTTATCCTGAGGAAGAAGTCAAATTTGATGGGGCATCTTTTGTGTGTGTATCCTTATAGCAATAACAAGCTCATGAAATCTAATACGGACTCCTATAAGTGAAGTATTCAAGACTGATGGAACTGGCAATAAGTGACTCATTGAGTTATGAAGTGCCACCCACTGTGACACCATGTGACCTTCTTTGGCCTTCTGCTGTGGTTTAGCTCTTCACTGTTAAGCTTTCTGATAGTGAACTTATGAACATCTTTGGTAACTCTGATGTTAACATCAGGTAAAATTCATAGATGTTTCTTCTGGCAGATTGGGTAGAGCTTTCTGATTTGGGAAATGACTTGATGGAATCTCCCAAATCATCAGCACCTCTTTATGGGACATATCCATTGAGAGAGTACAAGGCAGTAGAGTCTTAGTGGCTTCCCTTTCACTTTATCCACTTCTCATATATTTGTACTGCTCTCTCGGCCCCCTTTAGCTCAATATGGGAATGTGACCATTCTTTGGAGGAGCTTTTGAGCCATTCTTGATGTGTTCTACTTCACTGTAGGAGATGATTTATACTTCAGTCATTCAGCTAGGTCTGAAAGTTGAGCCAGGATGATGAAGCATGTGACAATGAATGTCTGCTCTTCTATCAGGGCCAAAATAGTGAGCTACATACAATCTACATTATAATTATAAACTTTCATGCCTGGTCTAATGCTTTAAGCATCTTTATAAGTGAACTTCCTAAAGTTATTTGTTGTGGCTGTGGACTTGGAATCTGATGCACTCACAGAGAGCCATTTTTTAAAAAGTCATTTGTAGAGACTTCCATGCTTTGAAGTAGACAGTATAATTGCACATTATATGCTCAGTGTGCATTTTGGCTGTGAGGGAGGACTCAGTGTGATTTGGATCAGTGTGTTGGGCCCGAATGCTGGTTTCAGTCACAGGATTACTGAAAACTGTCTGGTACCTGAAGATCCTCCTCAAGCTCTATCGAGGATGGGGTTGTAATCTTCCCTAATTTTCTGATTGGAAGACAGTGAAGCCAGGCTGAAAGTTTACTTGCTGTCTCAATAAGATTCATGAAGTCATCCTTAGTTACTCACAGATGTACAAGTTCAGCTTATATGGCAAGTCCAGTCTACCTCAACTGCAGACTATATCCATGGATCTGTACTAGCTTTGAAACATAGATGATAGTCTGTTCCTTCAGTTCTATGCTTTTTAAGGGCAAGTGGAGCTTAGTGTTATGCAACATATGTTGAACTCCACTTCTACACCTTTTGACTGAATAGCAATTTATGACTTTGTTCAACTGGCAGGCAGCTATGCAGTCAGGATAGGCCTGCCATTCATCTAAGGTATCCCAGTGGATTTGGCCATGAATATGGCTCTGTCTGTTTCAGAGTGCACCTGCTGTGGCATCTTCAATAAGGGGTCATTATTTTTGTATGTCCTTTGCATGTGGTTGGTTATTTTCTTGACTGGATATTGTACTGGTTATTTTGGAAAGACAGTTTCAGCTAGTGTCAGAGGACAGAAACAAGGTAATTATGTATACTTTATAACAGATACTCAGGTAACCAACAAGTCACTATTGGGAAGAGGAAAATATTTGACTACACGGACGTGTAGATATAGAAACTTCTCAGTGTAAAAACATGCTAAATGGTTTGGGTTTCTAGAAAACTAGAAGAAGTACTAGAAAACAGTGAACTGAAAGAGTTTGAGTTTTATTAATGTTCAATTTAATAATGTATAAATAATGTATTAATATTAATATTTACTATTCATAATAACTATTAATATATATATATATATATATATATATATATATACAACTATACAACTATAATATATATTATATTATATTATATTATATTATATTATATATATATATATATATATATATAATTTATTTTCAAGCCCTCTCTCCATCCCTGTACTCAAGCCAGTAGTGTGCACCCCCACCCACCTCAGAAATAAAAAATTCATCACTGTTCTTAGCTGAAGGTCTTAATCAAACATCACTTAAGATCATTAGAGAAATATTCATAGTGATTTTGTTTTGAAAATGTACTAAGACATACATACTATTGTGCAGCTGCTTCCGAGTGAGGAAGAGCATTTAGAGCATGGTCTTCCTCAAGGCTATTCATAGCAGCGATTGTTCTCCTTCACTGAAAGCTTTTCAATGCAGATCCTCTGCCTTCACCATTGTCAAACACGTTCTAAATTATATAAGATCATATTAGTCAGCTGTGGTGTTTGGGTTTGTGATATATAATCCATATATGCCAGCAAGTATGATGAATTGTCACAGCATGTGTACTTCTGGCCCAAAGTGTAGGGGGGAGGATGATATGAGTGATGGAGTCACGTGGCCATCATCTGCGGTAATGAGTGGCAAATACACAGTTGATACTTATGAGTAATTTGTGCTTGTTTTTGCTTGTTGGTGTTAAGACTGTAATAACTCATTTACATGCTCTTGTGTCGGCTTGGCTGTAGATTGTGGTGACTAAATCGTTAGTCTGTTTACCGACCTGACTGCAAAAGCGTGGTGAATAATTCCAATGTGTTTTATCACACCATCTGGGTTTGAGATTATGACTGTTTTTGTTGTCGTGCACCAGCGCTCCTGACAGCTAACAAGTTCTGGACAGCTTCTTGGGCTGTGCGAGAAACGGCGAGTGAGCGATGGAGCATGTTTGTGGACATGTCTTACAAACAGTGCTTGACTTGTGAAAACTCCCTGTTCCCACTCCTTGAGCAGTCTCCAAGCTGTCAGACTATTTAAAGCAATACTCCACCAACTTTCAGCCCAGTCTCTATCTGCTGCATTTGAAGAATGCAGAATGAAGAATGATTATCATGGAGAGTTTACATCTACTTAGTAAAAGAAAAGAAAACCATTTGTATAGATTGGCTAAGTTGTTGTTCTCAAATCCTGGGTTGAGCCATTTGGTTTTACTCTAGCCTAGCTGCTGGGTTAGTGATTGAGTCATATTATCAACCAAGCCAA
Organism: Crenuchus spilurus; assembly: GCA_036984385.1. Lineage (NCBI taxonomy): Eukaryota > Metazoa > Chordata > Actinopteri > Characiformes > Crenuchidae > Crenuchus > Crenuchus spilurus. The sequence continues at coordinate 4,282 of BRDA01047706.1, read as the reverse complement.
TGGGTCAATTTTCAACATATATTACCAGGACCTGAAAAAACTAATTAGAAATGAGAACAGAAATGGTTAAAAATTGCCTCATCTGGTATCAGCAAATATGTAAACTTTCATAAAATACAGATGTTGTATCTCAAGACGTCTGCATTTCATGAAAGTTTACTTTGTATTGGAACCAATACGAATAATGTTTAATGTCAAGTAAAACTGTATTGTAAACGTAAACTGTAGTTTTTAGACTGTAATGTGGGTCTGATGGAAATAGCATATCTGCCCGCGTGGATCACATGCTGCGTGTGGGGCCCTGAGTGTCCATATGGGTTTGTGGGGCCCATACAGCATTTGTGCTTGAGGCGCCCACATGAATAACGCCAACACTGTAGCCAATGAATCACAACCAGACTTTCAGAATCAGACTTTATTGGCAAAGTCACCACACACACACACACACACACACACACACACACACACACACACACACACACACACTTTACACACATCAGTAATGTAATATATATATGTTTGTGTGTGTGTGTGTGTGTGTGTGTGTGTGTGTGTGTGTGTAGATATATAATGTGATATACAGGTGAACCCAGAATGTGTTGTGTTATGTAATAAATCAGTGCTGGGTTATTACACAGATTGATTTGTCTTTAAACCAGCAGTTTTCAGTACATTTCTACCATTAAATTAACTTGTAACAGTGTATCCAGTTGATTTTATTACTTCTTTACTACTGTAGTACAACCGAACGAATATCTGGTTGTTTCAGCATAACACTTGTTTAAATTCTGGTCAGTGGCTCTCTGATGGCCCATTTCTCATGTGCAGCGATGTCTGAGTTTGTCTGTGTACAGCATGCACTCAACAAACAGAATTTCTCATTTATCACTTCACTTCTGCTCGAATCCTACCTCCTGCAGTCTTTTCAGATGAGTTTTTAGGTTAGTAAATCTAATACAACAGTAAAAACAATTCTGAACATGTCAGAATGATAGTTTATTTTGATGTGTATTAGACCTGATTTCCCTTATTCCAGTCATACTGCATATGACCACATATCTTCTGTACTTTAAACAGGTATATACTCTAGTGTAAAAAGACTGTTGACATCTATGCATTTGACTCTCAAAACACATACAGCACCTTCCCTTTGGTTTCTATTATGTGTTGTGATGTTTTTGTATTGTTCTATAACACAGAAATTATTTCCATGGTAATCAATTGTACATTACACTTGTAACAGATTGAGATAAACTTGAAAATCTCATGGTACTCCTTTAAAGATTTTCCACTTCCATTCTGTAGTTTATCAAATAGAGTTCACATCTGAAAGATCTGCAGGATTACGACTGAAGAAAGTTGTTGTTATTACTATTATTCAGCCCCAACAGATGATAGTCTCTGGGTCACTTTAGTATTTGAAATTATACCTCCCAGGACTTTTCCAATCCCATACTGCAACCAAATGGTCTTTTTTATTTTGGACCTTGAGGCATGTTACTGAAGGCTAAGTGTGTTTTTTTAACTGTCAGGCATCTGTCAGATGGCTCTTTCTTGTGTATGCACTCTCTGTGTGTCGTAAGTTCCCTGAAGGAGAAAGAGAGAGACATTTCCATTCATCTTCTATTCATCACTACTCTTCCATTAGCCCCCACATACTGGCCCACCAGTCCATACCACCACTGATGCATCTGTGATTTGTGAGATGGTATTTTAGGTTTGGGAAGCTATCCTGATTGTTCAGAAAGCCCTCGGTACTTTCCAAATGTCTTCAGTTGGAGAAAGTGAATTTTCTGGATAGTAAACATATATTTGTAAAAAAACAAAAAAAAAAACAAAACAAAAACGATCCAAAAAATATGAGAATAAATACACATAAATAACTATAGAATACACCGTGAAAGTCTTTCAGATTGTTAGCTTAGCATTTCCAAATCTCACCTCAAAAGAGCCACCAGCTACAGCACCTGGGGAGCAGTTGGGGGTCAGATGCCATGCTCAAGCCAACCTTCAGCCTTCTGGGTGTTTGGGAAGGGATGTTCATTCACACACCATTCTCCCTCATTTTCCTGCCAATTCAGGGATTGACCTGGTGACACTTTGATGCCAATTCCACATCTCTAAACTTTAGGCCAAAGCTGCCCCAAAATGCCAGTGCCCTGAGCTTTTCACAAATTAACTTAATCATGTCCTGGGCTCTTGTCGAAGAAGTCCAGTGTTTACAGATACAATTGCTTCAGTAAATCAATATATAAGAGTAATTAAACCAGCTGAACGGCTTGTGGAATTTAACAGTAGAAAAGGAAAATAGTTCTAATTTATAAAACAAAAACATGGCCTTACCACCTCCAGCCTTTAACCCAATGAGAAAAAAAGCAAAACAGAGGCACATCTGTTCATTTTCTTATATTTCTTTTTAATAGCATAACATTGTTTTAAAAAGATTAGCATTTTCAGAGCACATACAGCATGTACTTACCAGTTATAATTTAATTATAACTAAGCATAAAGGCGTGAAAGGAGATCTGGTGACCACTGGTGTGAAAAATGCCTTTTCACTGAATTCAAATGAAATACATTCCCTAATATGTAAGTGAAAAAAAGTATTTAAATAATACAGCATACAATAACATTATAAAATGAAATATGCCCCAGATTGCTTTGTTTATAAAGGTGAAATGTGAAAATGTAAAGCTATCAAGCTGCTAGCTAATTAACTGTTCTGTCTTTTTAGCTCCCCGCCCATCACTTCAAGACCAAAACCTTTTGCAACTTTGCTCTACATTTCTTGAGATAAATCCTCACCTTAACAGTTCCTTGTCTGCTAGTCCTTCTTCTGATATTTTTAAAGCTAGATTTGATGGTGCAACTTGCACATATCTTGACCTTGGATTGACAAACCTGCATATATCTTTGATTGACCCACTATTAATAGCCTGTGGTCAGCTATTGCAGGGAAAATTTGTCATGGTTTCACCCCCACCAGCTTTCTCTTCAATATACTCTTGCACTGCAGCATTAAAAATATGTATTAATCTCCTGAATAAAGGTGGTTGATATGCTGATATATTATCATTATAATAATAAACCACATGATTATCCACTTCCATAGTATGCATTCTTACTTCGGATCCAATTTAAGCCACTGTAACACCTGCAGGTCTAGATCTGGTTTGATTGAAAGAGATACTTCCAAGGAAAGATTTTGTGTCTGCTGGAAGTAGTGTTGGACAACAGGAGACACTATTCCTTAACCTGTGCGGATTCCAATGCCCCAATGTAGTGATGAGGACACTGTACTGTATAAATGGCGGACTGTGTTACCTCAATGTCCCAGTGGGGATGATCATCCCTATCTTCAAAAGTAGCATAGTCTGCTCACCTCTCTCTGTAGTGGATGGTAAAAGATGTGGAAAAAATGTGCACAGGTTTGAATGAATTTTATAACAAATAAAGAAATAGATCCAAATAAACAAGATGATATAAATAAAAAACATAAACAAACATCTAAGAGTAACCAAGGACAACAACACTGAGCCAAAGAAAGAAACGAAACAATAGAAACACAAGAGAACTAGAAACAAGAACACAGAATAAATGAAGAGCCTACAAGGTTTCAAGCTGCAGGGACTCTAGGGTCAGTAAACACAGAGGACCAACTAGGCCTCAGCTAACACGATACTCCAACATAAATAATCACAGAAAACCAGAACATACAAGCAAACAGATACAGGACCTGGATAATGCTGAGAAAAAGAGGTTATGTTACAGTGAGTGAACATGACAATACCAAGTAATAAACTATTCTACAGACTTGGCTTAAGTAGTCCTGCAAATCAGAGTCTGAATGGAGACAGCTGGGAAGGGAACTCACATTAGTTCATAGAAGTGGCAGGGACTCTGGGAAGTGGAGTTCTGAGACGGTGTGTGAGGAGATGTGACAGGGAGGAGGAGCAGGGAGCATGACATTCTGCCTAATAGCTAATGTGTGGTGAGTGTTCTGGTGCAGACTGGCTGCCATCACATCATCCAGGTGAATGCTGCACATTGGTGGTGTTTGAGGTGTAGTATCTATGATATCAGTGGCGGATGCTGGTCTTTCAAGGAGGGGAAGCTCAATTTCGGGCTACATCATAAAATGTGTCGGTTTATTTATACGTAAATTCTACCCTCCATTCCTTTTCAAAAAAATTATCTGTGACCCTGTCATACCAACAAGGCGTCTTTTCCAGGGACTTGACTAGTGTCCTCTCAATGGCCAGCAGAGCTAGGCTTTTTTTAG
>BRDA01047701.1:0-10322 GCA_036984385.1 Crenuchus spilurus | reverse complement strand
AAAATCTCGTACGACCACACTAGATCAACAAATCATGTGGACAAGAGTACCAAGAGCTGGCGATAAAAGACCACCATCGCGACGTGCGGTAGCGAAAACACACTACACAAAATCAAACAAAACTCGTAATAGTTGTTCTTTGTTTCGGTCTCTATGTTGCTGTTTCTTTAATAATACCCATACAGCAACTTTTGGCCCGTATACTTGATATTGACCCTGTTATAGAGGGTCTTTTTCAACTGTTATTGGTGCGATGGCGTGCAGCGCTACCACCAGAAAATAGCGGTCGAGAACCATGAGAACAGGTGTACTAAACAACTAGATCACACCAGCATGCTCTAAAACAGAGCGTAAACCTGTAAGAATTATCTAAAATGTTCATTTATTCATTTCATTAGTCTTTTGTATTTATTTCTCATTGTGTTCTGTATGTAAAACTATAGTTATTCTATATAAAATGTGTTTTTGTTAATATTTTAGAATGTCTGGAATTGATTAATTGGATTTACATGATTTCTTATGGGAAATTTTGCTTCAGTTATCATTTGTTTCCATTATCATCAGGCACTTTAGAACAGCTTAATGATGAAAACCGAGGTTCCACTGTACAAACAAAATGTTTCCTAGAACTGCACAGCAAATCTAATTAATAATCTTTAATGTTAAGAGTTTTGAGCTCAGCTCTGATTCACATTACACCCAAAAGTGATCTGTGTTGATGATAGAGGTAGAACTGGTTTGCTCACTTTTTCCCTCTCCTGTTTCCTACCAAATAACTGACTGTGTAAACAAGCCTCACCCCTTCATGAAATCCCAACCTTTGTTTCCCCCCCATATTGCTGAGTATCAGTTCTAACCATCATTCAGTCTTTGTTCAGGACTGGTGCCACCACGCGAACAAGCGGTTATGGCGAGTGGAGGGGGATTGATCCTGCAGATGATCATTCTCATTATATGCAATGCATTTGCTTCTGTAAGTGCTGTTTTTACATAATATAGTAATAATAATAGATACTATTACAGCAATGCCTTGAGGTCTTAATCTCTTTAGTATCTCTATAACGTCACCTCATGCTATTTTTATTAACTGACACTTGGAAACCATTTTGAGTTTGTTATTGTTGTCTTATAGGTGATAAGTACATTCCTTAAATTAAATAATACACATGTAAAATCATTGTATATCCAAAATCTTAATGCTACTCATGATGGTAATACAATACTATAAGGGTACATCTGTGTACAGTATTTAATTATGTATTACATGTTATTAAATGGTTAAGAAATGCAGTTTATAAATATTATTATGACTCAACATCTGAGATTGCAAGTTCTAATGAAGCATTTATTCATATTCATGTTCAACTCATTCATTTATTTAGCAGCCAATAAAAGGTTTACTTATTAATGTCTAATGTAAGGACTTATTGAGTTACTACAATGGCTGCTAAAATTGGTAGATTATTTGATGGGTTGTTCCCCAAAATGTTTAATAATGTTCAATACAAGTACTGTTATTTGTTATCTTTATTGTAAAGTGTGACATTAAAAATGAATAAGGATTTGTAGTGGTCAGTTATCCTTATGCAGATGTTATTGCACAGGTTCTATGTATTTTTGAATTGAACATAAAACATAAAATAGTCATAATCTTTGCAGAAGGCCATATTTTACATTAATTTTTTGTAGGTGGGTTAATTTATTACACTTAGAACATCAGTAAATACATGGAGTTTAACAAATGATACTAACTTTTGGAGATAACTATGTATTATAAACACAATAGACTTATTTTTGACTGTACACTCTTTAAAAAGATGTTTCTTCAGATTTATGAGGAACGTGTTGTAGATGGTTCAATGGCAAAAATGGTTCTCTATAGACCCCAAAAGTGTTCTGCTGTAGTTACCATGTCAAACTTCTAATAATAGAGGAACCCTTTTTGCTGCTATTTGGAACCATGTACAATATATTTCTCATCAATCTGAAGAACCCTTTCACTATGCAAAGAACCATTTGGGTTCCTTGAGTGTTCATGGGTCTATGTAGAACAATTTTCTGTACTAAAGAACCCTTGAAGACCCATCTCTTTTAAGAGTGTAGGTCAGAATAATACAATGTTTTTTTGACTGCTTTTTGGTTTTGAAGTTCTTGAAGAATTTAGCGCAATGCTGTTATCTCACTTCAGGCAGCAGGACTGGCATTGTTTGCATTGGCTGTTTGGGTGGCAGTAGATGGCTATAAGCTGTACCCAATATCTGCAGTGTCAGGGAAGGATGACATCTTTGCTGGAGCCTGGATAGCCATCTTCACTGGCTTTGCCTACTTCTGCACCACCATCTTTGGCATCTATGCCGCTGTGAAAAAGAGACGTTCTCTCATGTTGGCAGTAAGCGTCTGTTAGGCTTCTTAAGTTTTTGTGAGAAAATCAGATGTTTACACAATCTATCTACATTAGTATAGATGTCAAACTCTGGTCATACAACAATTCAAAGTGTTACCAGAATCTTAACAATAATACTTTAATTGGATTATTTTGGTATGAGTCAGGAATTGGATTATAAATGATTGAACTTAATTGGATTATAAATGGTGATAACATTTCAAAGTTTGTATCTATTCCATTGTCCTAAAACATGCAAAACTCAAATGCCAAACTCTTCTTTGTGCCTCATCCAACAGTACCTCATTTTAATGTTCATCATCTTCATATTCGAATGTGCCTCCTGCATCACAGCTGCCACGAACAGAGATTATGTAAGTGTCACCTTGAATCTGACCATAAAGAGGATGTTAGTACTTCTGTACTAAACATTAGTGACAAATCAAAAACAAATTAGTCAGAACAGATGCTTAATTGCACATCTTTACTTTTAATAGAATTTGTTATTGACTGGCACTAATTAGTCAGAAAGCAATGAATGTTGGGGTCAATGACAGCTGTGCAAACTGACCTTCACTAACGTTTTAACTATGTTCTTAAAAATTAAAAGGGTTTTTTGACCGATACCATAGAAGAATCACTTTTGGTTCCCTAAAGAACCATTTCTATAAAAGAGTACATATTAGCATTTTATCTGCACTGTCCTCTTGTCCTCTTCACTGTCCAATTTGGCTGATTTTAAGCTTAAAAAAGATGGTTCTTCAAGAGTTCTTTAGTAATGAAGCCCAAATGGTTATTTGCATGGTGAAATGGCTCTTCAGATTGATGAGGAATGTGCTGTAGATAGTTCCTTTTGAAAATGGTTCTGTATAGTACCACAAAGGGCTCCTCTATTATTACAAGCTTGACATCTTAACTACAGCAGAACTGTTTTGAGGCTATATAGAACCATATACAATACATTAATCAATCAATCTGACCCTCATTCTCTTGTTCATTCACTTTTAGCCAGAAAAGTTTAGCCAGCTAGTTTCCTGGACCAATCAGTGTGGAGGAAAGTAATCTGAGGGTTGCAGCCAGTTCAGCTAGTTCAGTCTGACTGCAGTCATGATTAAAGTGGCTGTGTTTGTTTTTTTTCCATAGATATGTTCCCCTGTTTTTTAACTGTTATACATATTGACATTTCTATATGAAATAGCTGCACATATGTCTTTTTATTTACATTCATTTATAGGCACAGTAGCATTTTATCAGAACCATCCACTGATGTCTTTCTCTGTGTTGTAGCTGGTTGGTAACAGTAACCTTGTGAAGAAGCAGATGCTGATGTACTATGCTGACAACAGTTACAAAGGAAACCAGATCACAAACACATGGAACACAGTTATGCAGAATGTGAGTAACCACACACACACACACAGTGCTAGAATATTCTGTGACTGAGCACATACCAAATCACTTGTGCGTATAAAAGCTTGACTTGAATGTATTGTGTGCCATACCTACAAGGGGTGGATTCTTAAACTTGACACAGTATGTGTGACCCATTCTTTTCCAGCACATACACTCCAGGCAGTGTTTAGGGGCTTTTGTTGTGTTAATGAGATGCTGAAGTATGTAACAGATACATGCATACTTCCAATGTATAAGAGGCACTGAAACTAACATGATATATTTACAGTATCAGTCAAAAACCTGGATGCACCTTCTCATAGAAGAGTTTTACAGCTTTTAGTAAAAATCTGGAATGTCCTGACCAAATGAACTGACAAGTTAACACATCTTCTGCACACTTATAAGGCTTTTTTCATTTTAATTCTGGTGCACAATTTTTGGTTATTTGCCCACTTTCACATATTGGAAAATCATTCACAGTGAAATAAGCATTTACACATGAAATCTGCCTGGGAAATGCAATGAAAATTCTTTAGTACTTGCAGGTTTTGAAAAAAGCAAGTTTCTTGTTTTGAATTCATGTATCCATGCAAAGTGACATAATCAGTGAGGGGAGGTGCCCACAAGCAATGAAACTAATGCAGACACCTCTTCTCTGCTTGAGATAGCGGTGCCTTATTGAAATGTCATGCCACCTCATAGCTAGTAGGCTTCCTTCTCTGACAGGTGATCACTCTTGTAGATTTTCCCCTTAATCTCTCTCTCCTTTCTCTCTCTTCTCTCTCTCTCTTTCTCTCTTCTCTCTCTCTTTCTTTATCCTCTCTCTCTTTCTTCTTTCTCTTGTTTTCTCTCCTCTCTCTTCTTTCTCTCTCACCTCTCTCTCTCTCTCTCTATCCTCATTCTGGTCTCTCTCTTTTCTCTCTATCCTCTCTCTCCACTCTCTTGTGTCTCTCTCTCGTCTCACTCATCTCTCTCTTTTCTCTTGTCGCTCTTCTCTCTCTTCTCTTTCTCTATCCTCTATCTCTCTGCTCTTTTCTTTCTCTTCTCTCTCAATATTCTGTTTCTTTTTCTCTCTATCCTCTCTTTTGTCTCTTTCTCTTCTCTCTTTTTTTCTCTCTCCATTCTCATCTCTTTTCTCTTGTTGCTCTCCTCTCTCTCCTCCTCTATCTCTCTCTCTCTCTCATGTCTCTCTTTTCTTTCTCTTTTCTGTTGTCGTTGTCCTCTCTCTTCTCTTTCTCCTTCCCTAGCTCTTTTCTCTCTCTCTCCCTCTCTTCTCTTTCCTCTCTTCTCTTTCTCCCACACTCCTTTTTCCTCTCTCTCTCTACTCTCTCTCCCTCTCTCTTAATAAACAACATCCAGTAACACCTTTAGTTTTTATTTTAACATGTTTAGTCGTTTACTTCCTGTATGTCTTATGTCTATAATGTCATATCAGTAAGTACAGGATTTTGGACTCAGTAAGGTTCATTGGAATCACAGACTTTCTACTTATTTTTGTAATAGGAAAGTCATAATCCTCACTGTAAACTGGATAATGGACTGTAATGTTTATTCATGTATAACGCAGGCAAAACACACTGTGAATTTACTTGTCAATCATAATGACATCTGAAATACACTGAAATGGGTTCTTCTCACAAATATTACTTGGCTCAGTAATGGACTTCATAAAACCTTTGAATACATTTGTACAGAATACTTTACTGTACACACAACAAAACAACTTATTATACCAAAAATATATCAGAATTTTATATGTTGCCAATGATATTTCATTCTCTACTGAATAAGAGTTCAGTTTTAATTCCAGTGATCCTCTTTTGTGTGCAGGTACAGTGTTGTGGGACAGACAGTCCTTTGGACTGGATTGGATTCAACTCCACCTTCAGGCAGATGTATGGCACTACCTTCCCGTGGCCTCTCAACTGCTGCAAGCGCCTGAGCAACTTTGAGCTGGTGGATCCAAATGGCTGCAAGATTGGCCAGAGCAGCTCTATGTTCACCACAGTAAGCCAGCATCACTTTATTAGCTTGCCACATTGTGTTGGTCTTTGGAGACCTTCTTGCATGTTTTGTAATAGACAACTGCTCATCAACTCCTCACTGATCATAAGTGGCCATATCTTATTAATAATTGTACTAGGCCAATGATTCTTGATCCTGGTCCTGGAGTACCACTGTCCTGCATATTGCAGTGCTCTCCCTGGTCTAACACACCCATTTCAGCTCAGGTTAAGGCTTGTTAAGGTGTGGTGAGATCAGAATGATCTCTAAAATGTGCATGGCATTGGTACTACATGACCAGGAATGAGAAATATTGTACTAGCTAAATACAAAGCTTCAAAACCTACAAAACAAATATTCTAGCCTAGCAACATAGTAGATTAAGAGTTTTATCATTGTTTGCAATGCCTTAGCATCCTTGCCATGCCACGGCATTTGTTATGTTAGACTGGGCACAGCTTATAAAAGGACTAGAAACCAATGGGACAGTCTACATTTATGCTGGGATACTGGAGTGCAGGTGTTTCAGCCTTCAGCAGTTTAGCTCTGATCATTACCCTTCTGGAGATTCTCACCAGTGGCATGTTAATGATATTCCATAAAAACACTTTCATATAACTAACTCTGCGAGATTTTATCCTACAGAAATAATATGAAACATACCCCGGAAACTTTAAAGGATCTAATTTTTATTTTAGCTTGAATTTAAATATATTTTAGATATTTGTGAGAAGAGCTTAAATAAGCAGCAACATGTTTTACAGAGCGAGTCAGACAGCTGCGCATTTTTTCCTGCCAAATGACGCGATCTGTCATTCATATGATAATGGCATCGTAATTCCTGACATTGCATTGGTGGATTACTGGCTGTGGAATGTGTGGAATATATGCAAAGACACCCCGTCAAACAAAATTTTGTTTTTATCCTGAACAAAGACCTCTTACCTGAGTGTTCACACCTATCTCATTAATATTCAATCTAGGGGCCACTGAATGAGTGAAACATGTCAACACTTAATCGTTAAACTTTAGAAATAAAACCACATACATATTCTAAAAACTGTAATGACCAGTGTGTAGCCAACACCTCTGTTTATTCAGTTCTGAGCTCAAAAGTCTTGACTAGAAATGTTTAGAGTGTGTTTTCACAATATATCAGCACATCTGAAAATAGGTTTTTGGAAAATGCCCATTGAAAGTGATGAAATGTCTGTTACTCTTCCTGCAGGGGTGCTTCAGCTACATTGAGTCTGTGTTCAGTCGTTACACTTGGGCAGTGAGCTGGTATGGCTTCTCGGTGCAAATGTTTGTGGTGAGTTTTACAGTATTTGCTGAGAATAGTTTAAGAATAAAAGTCAGGAAAGCTAACATGTAGTATAATATACTACATAATGGAGTCTCCACACAGAAAGTTAGGGAAAATGTAAAAAGTTCCCTAATGATGTGACCTTGATGAGCTGGAGCATTGTTGTCCATGAAGATGAAATTAGGCCTGTGTTGTTCATGCAGAGGCACAATGATTGGGTTAATGATGTTATTCAAGTAGTATGGGCTCGTCACTGTACCATTCACAAAGTGTAGAGCAGTTCTTTATTGACTAGACACACTAACAACATCTCCACCAAAGGCCCATCTGGTGACAACAGTGGCTGATGTGTAGTTCTCTCCTTCACCTCTCCAATATCATTGGCGGCCATCATTTCTGCTCAGCATGAATTGACTTTCATCAGTGAACAGCACTGAGGCTCACTGGTCCCTCGTCCAGCATAAATGCTCACTGGCCCATGCAAGACGATGATGCCTGTGCCTGGTGGTGTGGTCAGGTACACTTGCAGGTAGTCTAGCACACAGACCACACTGATGTAAACAGCTTTAAATGGTCTGACATGACACTTGTTTGCCTCTCACCTGCCTTAAATGTGCCTGGAGTTGTGTGGCATTCATCATCTGGTTCTGCAGGGCACTGTTCACAATGAAGATGTCATCAGTGTGGGATGTGGACAAAGGACGTCCACTTCTATGCCTTTCTGTGACTCTTCCAGTCTCTCTGTATCTCTGTTACAACCTGCTGAGGACACTCTGTGACACTCTAAGCTCAGTGCTCACTTCTGTCTGAGAACATCCTGTTTGAAGCCTCACAGTGGTGATATACTGTTGATCAAGTGTTAGGTGTCATCTTGGTGTCATGATGTGAAGGAGGAGGACTGTTTAAATACCATTTCTAATTGAACCAGGATATTTATTTGTTGATTCATGGATCAAACAGCTGTTGTGAATTTTACTGTTAAGCTCCTTGTTAGAGAACAGCAGGTTGTACAAAAACTGTACTGTTGTTGTACTGAAACATGGAACATGTGTTTGTTTAAAGGTCACATTAAGTTCACCTGTAAAGGTCAGAATGCATTTTAGGTTCATTCTGAAATTTCACCTGAAAGTCAAATATCCCTCACTTTTTGTAAATAGTTTGTTTATATATACAGTATATATAATTTTTTTTCCATTGAGCTGAAACAGTGAACACACCCTTGAACCAAAATACTGCCACTATGCTGAGGTGAAGACTCCATCTTGACTTTCTTGCAGGGCCTGCAGCCTGGTGACCACATCTTGAAAGTGTTCTATTTTTATTTGAATGTTTGCAAAATCTCTACACCTATTAATACGCACCCAATTGGCATGAATTCTTATTCTTCACCACCATTGGCTGATTTTGAGTAGTGTATATATTGAGAAGAAGTAGTACAGTGCAATGAATATCTTGTTTCACAAAGCAGGTGTTACTGTTTGGCAAAAAATGATTGCAGTTGGGCTTCAAAGCCCAAAGTGTGAAGGAAGTTTGGCCAGTGTGTAGCCAACTTCTGTGGTACATAGTTCTGAGCTCAAAAGTCTTGGCTAGAAATGTTTAGTCTTTCTCAATATATCAGCACATCTTAAAATAGGGTTTTGGAAAGTCTAAGTTTAGAGCAGATTTAATCAAAATAGATTTATGACACTCTTACTGTTTTGACACTGTTGTTGCTGAGTTTGTGCTGAACAAAAGCCTGAGTAACACTTTGGGAAAAAATCATTTAGATGGCTGTAATTTGTAAAAATACAGGGCAGTCAGACTACATCAGAGTGTCTGAAATACCCTCAGACTCCAGAGAGTTAAATGCAGCAGTAAGATTCTTCTGTTTGCAAGCAAATTGGTCAACGATTGTGCACTTTCACATGAAAGAATACTGAAGATTAGTTACAGTGGCCACTTTAACAGATAAATATCTTACTGATGTTATGATATCTGATTATATCTCTATTGTATGTGTTTGTCTTCTAGTTCTTCCTGTTGCTGATTGCCATGGTGTACTACACACAACTGGACTAAAGAGATTAAAGGGATACATGTTATCCAAAAATGCTAATGCTAACAATGAATGAAACCAAACAGCAGATTAGTTACCAGTTAGATTTCATTCATCGGTCATACCATTAGCATTCTTTCTCTTGGAATAGTACAGATGCTCCTGCACCTTCCTCAGTACTGCCTTGGGATCGTTGTTTCAAAACGGATTGCACAAAACTTAAGGTAATACATGAATTTTTAGATTTGAGCATGTGAGATTTCTGAGTGTTTAGTATTGTAATTGCCATGAATGTTGCTTTAGTTTATAAATAACTCTTTTTCCATTTGAGAAAAAAAGTTTGTTTTCTATGAATTAAAGTTCAAATTGTACATTTCAGGCTTTTATTCAGTCGGTACATTTGCTCATTTTGTAGAGTTCTTTGTTCCATCTTGTGTTTATCATTTTGATACGTTTGTTCATGTAATACAAAATCAAGTTTCCGTCACAAATTGATCGTTTTCTCAGTGATATTCATGTATTTATGCCATTGTACTAGTATTTAATAAACCAGTGCCAATTTAGTGTTTTTGTGCTTATTCCACATTTTATGTCCTATGGAACCTCAACCCTTTAGCATTTAAGAGCATTTACTAATTTTTGCCCAAATTCGTAAACTCACCTTTAAAGGCATTTGCTTATAACCTGATAGCATTGATATAAGATATGCAGATGAGTCTCAGGTCTCTCCAGAGTGAAGCCCTGGAGCACCATCTATGAGGTAATATGGCCATAATGCTGAAAAGATGAATGTGAATTTTAGAAAATCTGTTGTGAAAACATTGCTCATGTTGGACATATTGTTTTGGTAATGAGTTGTTGGGAGTTGTGCTGAATTTGAGTCATGCTAGTATGATGGTGGGAGTGGATCCTGTGACAGATGAGTGGACTAGTTTTACAGGATATTCTTCCACTTGACAGCCAGTTCAGTAAAACATGCCATTTTCTCACATTACAAGTGACGACAAGAAAATAAAGTACATTTCCTCAGGATACTGAGCTTTACCAGGTAAACCAGCAGAACAAGGTCATAACTGGCGCGGATCAGTAATCAATTCACAACGCAAACGCAAATAGATAGTAATCGAGTATGATCAGCCAGTGGCAAAATGGGTAGAAAATTGATACCGTCAGTATTTTGTAACTAAATCTGTTTTGCA
>BRDA01047698.1:0-17183 GCA_036984385.1 Crenuchus spilurus | reverse complement strand
CCCACAGAGACCTACCTCTTCCGGTTTGTTAATGTTGTTGCGTTTTGCACTTCAGGGCCACCGTAAGGTTTTATTCACAATCCGGTTTGTACATAAATACATACACACACACACCAGGGTAATTTTTAGAGTATACAATCCACCTGATCTCAATGTTTTTGGACTGTGGGAGGAAACCGGAGACCCCCGGAGGAAACCCACACAGACACGGGGAGAACATGGAAACTGCTCAGATGTGGACTCGAACCCAAGACCCCAGTGCTGAGAGGCGAACACGCTAACCACTAAGCCACCGTGCCACCCAATCTTGCTTTCTCGCACTCTTTTCTCTCTTTCTCACACACATACACTGTCTGTCTGTCTGTCTATTTCATTAGATGTGGAAAAACTGCAGGGTATAAAAGGTCTTTCAGTTGCTGTATTTTTGAAAGAGAATGAAGGTGAAGATCTTGGGACTTTGGATGTGTGGCTGCAAAGTTAATCATATGTCAGCATTGTGCCTCTATCCTAACAAAGAGCCTCCTATTCCCAAAGTGGAAGAATGAGGATTATAATATAAATCTTCACCAAAACATGTCTGATCAGATTTTCAGCTCCTCTGAAGTTTCTGCTGTGAACAGAGTAATGAGTAAAACTGCACTAGACAAACATTTCCTGATAGGAGAGACTTCAAACATACAAACAAATGTCATCTCAGCTGATGAGGTGGATCTTGTCTTGCGTTTTACTTTAAAACACACACCCAGGTGGTGGAACAGAGGGGAAGCTGCAGTCCTTTCCTTCTTCCTTTTGTTTCTTGGCCTGCAATTCCCATCTCTCCTCCCTACTTTACTCCCTTCTGTCAGGTAGTAACCCCTTTTTTCTCTGACTACTGAAGGAAAATAATGCATGTCTGTCTCTGTCAGTTAACCGAGGGGATTGATTAAAGGGACCTGCCAATCAGTTTATTCCAATCAATTAGTCCCCATTTGCAGAGAGCCCTGACTTAGGCAGAGCTTGCCATAATCAGCAGTTCTACCTAGTCATTAGCTGTAATTCTAGCCCTGATGTGGCTTCAGCTCCTCATTCATGGGCTTTGCCTTGGGAATATGGTGCAAGGAGCATGGAAAGACTGCCCTCTCTTTATGCAGAGCAGATGCTGTTCCTCTATTGAATCTATCCATCGTCACCTCTAGATCTCTGGGGTTGAGAGCAGACCCAAGGAACAGAGGTACAAGCTTGTGAAAGGAGGTGTGAGCCAAGCTGCTGGATGTGTTAATGAGGAGAAAGGAAGTTAAGTTCGCACAGTCTAAAACCAGCACATAGCAAGATTACGAGGTGCATACCGCAAGCGTTTTTCACGATGACTTCATACAAGGGATCAGTCGTCACCCTTCTATAGACTTCAAATGTAGATTCGCTTTGAGTGCTTCAAATGCTCCCTTTGCTTCATCACATGGTTGAACACCTCTCCCTTTCTTTGCTCCTTAACTTGTCAATCAAGCTTGGCGACTGACTGAAAAGGCAAATAATCAGCTTTCAAATTACTCACCATTATATGGAGTCTCCTTGCGTTCCTCCCTCTCCCTTTCACGCAAGTCCTGATGCAGGTGGATCCTCTAATTAGATGAAACTTTTAGTTTAAGCCCCTCACACTCCTTCCGATTGTTCGTCCATCGTCCCTTTTATTTCAGGCTCGATGCCTCTGCTTTTGTGTCCAAATCAACAAGACCTGTGCTTCCAGTGAATCAACTATTGCTCCAGAGACACTGTGCACAGGCTTACTCTCGTCATTGTCCGTAGGGTCATGCTCCTGAGGACCAGAGCTGTTGACCCTTACAAATGGATTCATGTCACATTGAGAAAGGCTTGATTGGGATTTAACAAGAGCCAAAGTTCCTGGCCTGAAAGGATGATGAATGAACATAAAGAGAAAGTAGACGTGAGGAGATGTTTGAGAAAACCAACACATGAGAGACTGGAAGGGAAGGTTCCTTTAATGAGAAGACTTGTGCAGCGGATTAGCATGACAAGGTAACACAGGCGCTGAATGAATGAGGTCTCTCTGATTAGTGAACTGAACCTAAGGAGGGAATTAGAAAGTTTGATATTATTTGATCTATAACCACCTTGTTAATTCTTCTGAAATCTCAAAAGTCATCTTGGTTCCAGTCCAGTTCATCGATGGCTTACAGTTGGTTTATGTAGTTTATGAAATAGTGTGTTCTCAGATCTTCACTGGTTGGACATTCATTCCTCTTCATTCTTCACTTTTCTCATGATTACCCTCCTATTTTGATACAACATTCCCATTTCTTATCCTCTGTTCAATGCTCAAAACAATTTTAGAAACATTTGCCCACAGAGATCATGATCTTCACCAAATAATCCACTGAAAGTAAATGAGAGCACTATCAACCCTAAGTAGTAACGTTCTTGTGGAGAACAACCAAGAATGTCAGTGATTCTATGTAAAAAGATCTATTAGCCCAGATGTACCAATCATCCTGCACCAATCAACCCCTTCAAGTGATATAATTATCAGGTCAGGAGGGGAAAGGCTGGTGAATAAAAGACACCACCTTTCTCCCACCCCCTACTCATAGCCCACCATTATACCCCACCAACAACAGGCCAATTTGTCCGCAAGGCCCCTTGTGCCCACACTCCCTGCCGAGTTATTTAGCTCCTCTCCTGCACTTCAATGGCAGGTACTGATTAGAGGGGCTGCAATCTCCCTCCCCTTCTCCAAAAAAAGAGGAGAGTGAGAGAGAGGAAAAAAAAACTAGCCCCCTTCATCCAGGCAATCTTTAATCTGATTACAGGCTTTCTGCAGCTTTTCAGACAAGACCTGCTTTGCGGGACAATGGCAGACCAAGTGGTTTCACACACAGTCTCTGAGCTATGTGATCCAAGTGTGGAAACTCGGGGCACTCTCCCTCAGCCGGCAGTCCTTTTCAGGTTAGACTATAGCTGGGTCAGCCCACCTGCCTGCCCGCCTGCCCTTTCCTCTCGCACAGGGTCAGGAAGGAGGGGGAGGATTAACGAGGACATCTCTGTTACAGGGTCAGCTTGTTCCTTCCCTCTCCAACCTGCCCTCCCTCTCCCCCTCATCCCCTGCAGACTTGTTTGATTAGGAAGAGCAGATCTAACCCTGGCTCCTTTTGCTCTCACCCACTCGGCTCGATGCTCTGCCGTCCTTCTCCCATCCATGGGAAAGCCATGACAAAATCAGCCCAAATGCCTCCCCGCCCAAAGCAACAACCACCCCCACCCCTGCTGTCCTTCTCATTTGTACCTTGTAATCCCCCCCAAAAAAACCTGAGCAAGCCACTGCATATCCTCTCTGTCATGTTGATTTTTTTTCTTCTTGTTTGACTTTCCTCCTGTGAAGCTTACAATTGGAGAATTCCTCAAAGAGCCGCTGCAGGACATAGAGGCTAAGCTAATGGATGAGAGGATTGAGGCCATATTAAAGAAAATAGAGATGAATTATAAAGATTCACTGTGTCAGATTAAAAAAAACTGATTGTGAGCTTTATACCAGGTTGATATGGATGTATTTGGAAGGACAAAAATAAGCTTACAAACCTGAGAACTATGTCTGAACAAGTCTGGTCTTGGGTACAGCCATTAAGATCACAGGTCTGGTCTGCTGTAGTAAATATGAGTATGTTCTAAAATCTTTGAGGCCTTTAAGGTCCAGTTGTGGTCAAACACTTTCAAAGCTTTCATCAATATTAAAGCCTCATTTTCCCTTCTTATCATTTTATTAGTACTCTAATTTTTTATATTTCTGCAAAATATTCTTCTTCTTCTTCTTCTTCTTCTTATTCTTATTCTTATTCTTATTATTCTTATTCTTATTCTTATTCTTATTCTTATTATTATTATTCTTATTATTATTATTATTATATGTGTGAGTCAACTCTGTGACCTTGGGGTTAGTGTTTCTACAGAATGTCCTGTCTTCTGTTTGGTCTGAAGCCTTTGTAATGTGTTCATATTTCCTTGGATTGTATCTCTCCATCTTGTTGCTAACCATTAATGATGACAAATGCAGACATTTCTCATGGTTGGATGTAATATCTGCTAACAATATGGCTGTGGGACATTCACAAAACCTATATGTGTATTTTAAGTTCATTAAATGTCATGGGGATTGATCAGGAAATGACCCCATTGACACTGCTTGACCTCTCTACAAAGAGTTCATTTCCATAAGAATAGTAGAATGGAGTCTGACCTGAGGGTGACCAGCAGGCTTCCTCTAACATATGACCAAGACATTTACGAGACAATTTCAGGCAATTACCATGTACTAGTCTGTTAGAAAAGATAAGAAAAGATAAAAAAATAGTTTAAAAAATCCCAAAAATATGCAGTATCATCACACACTTCTACCACCGCACTGTAATCGTTTCTTTAAAATGAGAAATGATGTGTCCATGTGTACTCAACAGATTACACAGAACATGACATCCCCAAGCATGACCAGTAATGCACTCTGGCACTATACCTGTACCATCTGCTCAATGTTAACTTAAAGCCCACATCAAAAAATAACCTGCAAAATAATATTTCAAGAGGGGTTTTTGAAGGCCAACCAGTGTGGTTTTGAACCATTCAACCTTTGACCCCCACCCTGCTTGTGTAACTGACTAAACAAACAGTTTAAGAGCTGCCCAGGGGCCGGACAGCTGTCTGAGAGTCTAAATAATAAGATGACCTCTTTAAACACCATGCCACTGCCCAGCCCCTCTGAGTGGTAGAGGGACAAAAAGAACATAATTGGGTCTAACTCACACCAGCTCTATTCTATTCTTCTGAAATTGTAGGCTAGTCCATCTTATTACAAACATATTGCTTGCACAAGACTTCAAACTAATATAAAGCACTCCTCTTTAGGGCTTTGCATCTTTATTTCCTAATAATCAGTCCATTAGGGCCTTCTTTAGTTCGACCTTTTGTCTAAGGCCATTATCTGGCCTTTTGTCCAAAGCAGGTTAGTGGAGGCAACTCAGCACAGACTGAAACATAAACAAATATGTAAATATTTACTGTAGAAACCATTTTAAGTCATTAATCCATTATGCTAAAGGGGTGGCATATGCATTACAGCATAATGTGAAGGTGACAAACCACCAGGACTGTCGAGCAGTGAGGGTCGAAGTGGAAAGAGTCACTGTGATGCCAATTTAATGACAAACACCTTGCATGAGCAGACGAAAATATAAAACAAATTTACATCACTGAGATGTTTCATTCATGGCAATATACAACAAAAACAGGTTACAGTGTAATAGATCATGTCATTAAAATATCCAAAATCTCACTCCGAGTTGAAAAATCACAGATTATAACAGTTTTCTATTATAAACTCAATTCTAATAGTTGACTATTATGACACTCTACTGCATAAAAAAACATGACATATTTTTTACATTTACCAGTCATGACATACGCACAAGCAAAAGCACAAAAGTCACAGTTCTCTCACAATTAGCCAGTTCATAGCTTATAGCCCACATACATAGTTATTATGAAACAGTATGTTATAACTCTAGACCGGCATCACTGGTCAGTAGAAGTACAGCAGTGGTCAGCAGTCAATCCTAATTTTCATGCATTGCCTGGTCTTCAGATAGGGAAGGTGGCTGGTGGTTAGGGATCTGGTCTTTCTGCTGGTTTGATGCCCAGGCAGGTCATGACTGAAGTGCCCTTGAGCAAGACACCTAACCCCCAACCGCTCTCCACTCACCTGCATCTGATGTGTTATATCTGGGTTGAAACTGAGCTCTACAAAGTCACCAGATGTCTAGCAGGAGAGTTGGTGAACACTGACGTAAACTATATCATCAGAGGTATCTGGCACTATATTTTAAAACAGTGTTGCATCAAAAAAAAAAACAAAAGAATATTACAGAGAAAGTTGATTTTCAGAATTAAATTAAACAAGTAAACTGATGTTTAGTATTTATTACACACGTAGAGCTTCTCACTCATGAAATTCAGAAATCCAACATCTCAGATGATTAGAATATTTAATGAGTAACTTACTATTCTCACAGTATTAACATTAAAACAAAAAGGCCTCACTTTAGATGTCATTAAGGTCAAATATGTTTGTGTTTTTAAACACAAATGAGCTTTTTCACAATAATACATTTTTGCAGATGCAGTATTAAGTCTGATTAAGTGCATGTAGAGTTCATCTTAAGCATCCCGAGCTTGTGAAAACACCGGCTATGCCTTCTGGCCTTCACCGATGAGCACTTGAGTGTGTCCAGTGGGCTGGACATCCACAGCTTCATGCCAGTGTCACTGCTGTATTGAGAAGTGGGACTGCACCCTGTAGTCACAAAGTACAAACATTGCATAAATGTATACTTGGCCTGAATCTACAAAATCTGAGGATGTAGGTTTAATGTGGCATTTGACTGAAGATTTAATTAAACATCAGATGCTTAGAAAAGGATCATTTAAGTTTTAACATTTAAGAAGCTCATTGTTGTATACTGCCACCATGTGGTGCCTTTAAAGAATTCACATACTGTAGGTGCATCTGTTCACCAGTCTTAAGCAAAGGTTGGGAGGACCTCTGATTAAACTACCAATGTTATATCAAAATACTATGTTTTATTGATTTTTTATGTGAAAATTAGTTAAGTTAAATAAATAAATAAAGTGAAAATGTATAATGTGACCAGTGCAAACATAGCACATTAAATATTGTAGATTTAATTTTTTTTAGATTTTTTTTTTCTTCAGAAATTAAATAGAAGCTAACTACAGAAAATATCTGACTTACCCTGCAAATAACTTACCCCGCAGCAGGTTTTCTGGTCGTTTGGTTGATGTATTCAATAATTGGAGGAATGCTCTCCTCATCTTCAGGCAGCTGCACAGAATTAAGTTACAGTGGCCTTAGAATTAGAGCTGAATCTGACATATAATGCATTTCAACAACATTTGTATACTTGACACATATATTTAAGTGTTTGCGTTGCAGCTAAATGATGATCCAAACTGCAGAATTCAGTCATTATCATTTGTAAAGGTGTCCAACAGTGCCCTCTGGTGGTACAATCATTCAGCACAGGCACTTTAAACGCCCTCACCTCCCAGTACACTTCATCATCAAAGCAGTTGTTGTCCTCTGGGTCACCCCAAATTGGCAGCTTCAGGATACCACCTTCACAACAGGAAACCTTGGTTAATCTTTATTTAGTGCAACTCTACTGTTTGTTCAGATGAGTGGTGATGGTGTTGAGTTTAAGGCCTGGACAGCTCATAGATCATCTCCTGGCAGGAGCTGTTTTAATTGCATGGTCATAGTGTTGGTCAGGCCTACTCACCCACCAAAGTGCCTCCTCCAATACCAAAAAGAAGGGCCACGCACAGTCCAGCTGCCTGGTGTGCTCCCTGGTTACTCACTGTTCTGTTTGCAAATTGATCTATGAAGTTGAAGGTGTTTATCAATCTGGCAAAAGAAAATAATAGTTTTAGTTGATGCATTTCTGTAGACTTGAAATACTGAAACTGTTGTTTAAGCACACTCACCCTTCCTGTCCATAGACAGAATCACTTGCACTAGCCGCTGTGATGGCACCTACAATTCCTCCAAGCAAGCCTGGCATTGCATGCAGATTATGGATTCCACAAGTGTCCTGGATCTTCAAATGCTTCTCCATGAAAGGCTGAGGTGAAGAAACCAACATGTTGGCAGTAGAACGTCACACTGGGCATGAAAGTCAAATTCCCAATTTAGAGTAACATAAGCTTACAGTCAACACCACATAGCCGAATGTAGATATGATGCCACAGCAGAAACCAACGATGAGTGAACCATACGGCATGATCATAAATTCAGCTGCTGTACCCATGGCAACACCGCCCGCCAGGGTGGCATTCTGGATATGAACCTAGAACACAAAGAACAACCACTTTACATATCATCAGTGGAATGATAATCATAACAGTTACTATCATGTGGACTAGGACGTATGGAAAATGACCATGTCCAGTTTGCCCCTCTTGGCTGAGAGACTGGAGATGGCAAACGTTGTGAGGACACTGGCAGCCAGTGACAGATAGGTGTTGATGGCTGCTCGGTGTTGCCCGTCTCCATGGCTTGCAGTAGCAGAGTTGAAACTGGGCCAGAACATCCAGAGGAAGAGAGTTCCTAGGGACAGAGAAGCTTTCAGATTACTGAATGTTGTTTCTTCTACAATATTTTTAGGAAAGTCAATACAGGACTCAGTGTGGACCAGAATTAAATGACTTATTAACTCACCTATCATTGCAAACACATCAGAATGGTAGACGGAGCCATTCAGACGTTTACTCTGATGTAAATTTGGTCGATAGAGAACCCATGATATGAACAAACCATAATATGCTCCAAAAATGTGGATGGTCATTGAGCCACCAGCATCTTTGGCCTGTACCAGTGAAGTCAAACATAATTACTGTTATTTTTATTGTAGATATTAGCAAATGTTTAGGTTGTAGTAGGACATGGCTGAATAACTGTGAAATAACTCTGAACTGTGGAAGTAAATGGGCGCTATACTTGAATACCTACATCTGCATCTCAAATTCTGAATATCATCAAAAAGTTAATTTATTTATTTTAATTCAGTTCAAAAAGTGAAACTCAAATACAGATTCATTACACACATGTCTGTTTCAAGTGTTTATTTATTTTAAGGTTGATGATTATGGCCGACAGCCAATAAAAAGCCAAAAGTCAGTATCTCAGAACATCAAAATATTATATAACATGATGTTTAATATATAAATGTTGTTCTACTGAACAGTCTGTACAGTATATACAGTCAGTACTTGGTCGGGGCACCTTTTGCATTAATTTCTGCAGGAATGCAGCGTGGCATGGAGGTGATCAGCCTGTGGCACTGTTGAGGTGGTATGGAAGCCCAGGTTGCTTTGGACTTGATGTAACAACCTGGACCAACACCAAAAGATGACATGGCTCCACAAACCATCACTAAATTTTGCATTTAATTTGTAAATCAAGGTCTCAGAGTCTGGAGGAAGAGAGGAGAGACACAGTCCAAGCTGCTGGAGGTCTAGTGTGAAGTTTACACAGTCAGTGATGGTTTGAGGAGATGTGTCATCTGCTGGTGTTGGTCCACTGTGTTACATCAAGCACAGAGTACTTTTTATCTGCTGCCAGAATGTCCAGGATGTGACTCATCTGTTTTGTTTTGCTTCTATTAACTGATGCATCTCTGCCTCATGTATTCCATTCTGAGAGCATTTCCTCCTAACATTTCGAGAATCTGTACATAACATTAGCCAAAGTTCTGGGATTGTTCCCTGTTAGCTGCATGCAGGCACATATTGCACTTACATGAATGATGTTGAGGATGATGTACTCTTCCACTGCAAACAGTGTGACTCCAAACAGTGTCATCACCATCAGCTGTACAGAACTGACTTTGCCCAGAGAGGCACCATATGCTATGAGGCAGCCAGCCACACAGAAGTCAGCGTTGATGAGACTGCAGAAAAACCAAATCTGTTTAATAAAGAGCACTTACAGTTACAGCCTTATGGTGTAACTTGGTGACATCTGACTTCAGCAGAACCGGCTCAACTGGATCACACTACATGATGCATAACTTTCTGACAGTTGACAGAAATGGGAGCCACACAGTATATATACCATGTCGATAAATTGTTGTCATTATGAAAGTTGTGAAAGCCTTGACTGAAGTGCCACAAACCTTTCAGGTCCCTGAGTCAAATGTATCTCCTACTGGTGAACATGAATCTTAAGATGTTTCTTTTAGCTTTCTTTAGCAAACCAATACTCACTTTTCCACCCCGATTTTGATGGTTCCATCAGTTGGGTCCAGCGAGTGGAACCAGCCTTGCATCAGCAGAGCCCACTGAATCCCAAAGGCAGCGATGAGGAAATTGAAGCCCACAGCACCAAAACTGTATCGCTTTAGGAAGGTCATGAGGAAACCAAAACCCACAAAGATCATCACATGAACATCCTGGAAACCTGCCCAACAGAGGCATTGAGAGGAAAAGAAAACTGTAAAGCAGGTGTCTTCAAGAGTCAGTGCCAGTAAATATGGCTGAATACACTTACACTACCTTTCTAAGCATAGCCTGGAGAACACACATGATGCTCCAAACTCATTTTTGGAGGTCGAGGTCATCAGTGGGCAGTATATGCCATCACTGGATAAACAGATTTTTAACAACCATTGCTATGGAGGTCTGAGAGTTGTGTGAAGAGAAACTGAGTCGATATTCAAAAGTGAAGACAACAAAATTTAACTATTAAAAATCTGACCTTTAAAAAGTTCATTTGTGTTTATACTTTAATTCAGTAACGTAAACTGCCATTTTTATTCATTATATGTAAAATAACATATTTCAAGCCTTTTTTTTTATTTAATGTTGATGCTGTTGAATAATAATTTAGTCAAAATCCAGATTAAATAGTCTAATAATCTGAGATTCTGGATTTCTGATTTTATGAACTATAAGCCAAACTGATCAACATTAAAACAAAAAGTACACACTTGAAATATGTCACTTTATGTGTAATAAATAGAAAATATGACTGTTACCAATGAACTTTTTTACATATAAGCAGTTATATGTTATTTTTTGGCACTGTATATAATTTACATGCTGTACATTTTAATTAATAGTACAGTTATTTGTCATAAATAAAGTTGTACTCACTTGGATATCTGTAATAGAAGTCATTCTCCACATCACTGGTAATATTGTGCTGATGCATATATTCAATCCAGTGAGCATCAGACTCTGGATTGTAGCGCACAAAGACCCCAAACAGGATGATCATGGCAACTTGCCACACAAAGCAGATGGTGGGCAGACTGATGCGGACATTTGTGTTTTTGGGGTGATTACACAAAGCCTGGCAGTTCCCCATTGTGGCTGCAGGTGTTGACCAAAGTTGAAGAACCTTCTACCAATATCTTTCATGCTTTTGACTGCAGAGGCATTTATAGTGGGTAGGTTAGAGGTGTGTCACCCCTGGGAAGGTGCTTGACTACTAGAGGTATTACTCCTCTAGCATGTGACAAAATCCAGCCTGTAGGACACACCACACATACAAAAGTTTGTGTACACAAGACAAATGTTTTCTAAGTGAAAGCAAGAAAGAAAGAACTTAAATGTTATGTTTTCATTTTCACTTATTTTAACTCAATACTTAAAACTGAGTTTAACAAATTTTATTTAAAAATGTAACAAAAAATATGAATTTAACAAATTGAAAAATAATAATTCAAAAATAATGTGCAATATTTGTACGTATATGTTAATTAATATTTTTTAATGTATTAATTATTTGTATTTTATATTAAAGCATTAATTAACATTCTCTGAAACATAAGTCATGTTTCACTGGTTGTAGCTTGTATTAAAACAATATATTTCTGTGTTTCTGTTTTTCCAGTTTATTCTTTCAAATGCCTTTTTTTTTCAACTTAATTTCTGCATATGATAACCTTCAGCAAACACAAAACTAAGTTGGTGTACTTAATATGTTCATGTATCCTTTATTTCATGGTCTTCAAACCACAGTATTTATTAGTCTTATTATTTATGGTATTTATTATTTGATGTACCAATTAATGTGGAGTGAGTTACTTGACTGAAAAAGGTACTTACTGAGTAGTTGTTGCATCTTTGTCACATTTGAAAATGTGTACTTTAATTTAGATTTTGTGAAAAATTATCATTAACCAACAGAAATTACTTTGACATCAATTAAAAGTTGAAAATGTTTTTCCTTCTTCTGGAAAGTTACCACTTTACATTGCTGTATATTATATGACATTTATTGCATGTCTGCTATACACAGGTTTTGGTATGTATCCCTGCAAAAATCATCTATAAAAGTAATTTCTTGTGAAGCTCACTACTAAGTTCACTTGGTTTGATAAGCATAATATAAAGATCATTCCTGTAAGACAAAAATATATGTGCCATACAGTACAATGCCTTTCAGTGAAATAAAAAAGAATGTTTTTCATTCTCCTTACCGTTAATATTTTAAAATGACTTTCTTGTACTCCTTCCAGCCTTGTGACCACAGGCAACTGTTTTGCAAAGAATCTGTGCCTTAGGCTCAGTTAGTGACGTAGGTTTACAGAATGATGAATAGAAATCATATGAAGGTCTCACCTCCTGGGACCAGTGATTGACAGGTTGACTGTCTGAATGACAGAATATTATATCTGTTAAACTGTTGTTGGGTCTACAGAATAACACTTCTGGATGCCACTGACGTTGTCTGAAGTAGATTCTAGACTCTGAAGATTTATACAGAACAAGTGAAACCAAAACTGTTTCTGTGTCACAGATAGGCCTCTATTTTCAGGGTTTAGCTGGAACATGGAGCTATCAAAACAATGGGGAGAGTGGGGTAAGATCAGTGCTGGTGCTAGTCATTTGGGTGCCCTAAGCACAAATGCTCTATGGTGTTCAATCCACCCCCCAACCCCCCTACTTAAGAAATAACAAAGTTTTTGGCTGTTATAAGTAATAATAATAATAATAATAATAATAATAATAATAATAATAATAATAATAATAATAATAATATTAATAATGCCCTGCCCTGAGCCCAGTGAGGGGGTAGGGGACTAACCGTGACCCTGATAAGGATTAAGCGGGTGTGATAATGGATGGATGGATAATAATAATGGATTAGCAGATATATTTTTGTTTATAAAATATTTTTATTAGATTATTTTTATTTATTTTTATTAGATTATGATCTTTTTTATATGTTCACAATGTCACAATAAAAAATAAAACTCTAAGCTGACTGATGGTCAAATCATTAGTTCATCTATGTATGTAAAAAAAGTGTGCAGCAAATGCACGACATGAACATCCCCTATAATTTACCATCATTCTCTGAATAAGAAACCATGAATAAGTAACCAACTTCAGCATTGTTGATGCCTTTTCGAGGTCATGTCCAAACACAAGTGTCTGCCGAACTTGAGATTGAAGCATAATCAAACAGAGCACTGGGAGGTGGGGGAGGGGGGCACCACGGTGAGACTGGAGAAATGGCCACACAGGAGATTCATCTTTTACTTTTACTTTTGTATTTCTTATATCTATTAACATACCTGTTGAGCCTGATTTCTGGGTGTCCCCCTGGGCGCTTAGTGCTGTACGTGCAGTGCATGATCCGCATAGGTGGAGCACCAGCACTGGGTAAGATGCTCATCATTTCTGCCACACTGTGAAATGGGAAACCACATGGGAGGAGTGATAAGCATTAATTTATTTTTTTATTGTTTTTGGCTTGTCAAAGTAAAGTTTTAGCATATCAGATATTAGATAAGTTAAAATTGTGCAGAAAAGCTGTCTTACCAGGAAACTACAAAAGGAAAACAGACTACATCTCAACACCCCTTAAAGGGCATTTATGGGAAATTTTTTTTTCCATTTTTGTACAGCTATATTTTGGGTACCTGGAGTGTCTACCCAACCACAAAATGAAAAATTTAAATGCAGTAATTTTTGTGGTTTGCTTGGTTCTGAAAACATGAATTTTAATGACTACATCAGGATTGGGCTCCACTTATTGCACAATATGGTAACTTTTAACCATGCTCCCACTGGTGTAACATCACAACACCACCCACAAGTTTGAACTGAAGTCAGCCATTTTATATTTACACAAAGCTAGCTACAGAGAATCACAAAACCTGCAAGTAGCTGAAGAGTAGTTGTAAGGATGCATGCAAGTGAAACAAATGCTTCATACCATCCACCAACCACAGCCCCATTGTCCAGCTCAACACTGAAGGTCTCACCACTGCCAAGATTGACGCCCTTGAGCAAATACCCATTAAAAGCAATGTGACCGTGATCACCCTGCATTTTGCATTTGTCTTTACATGGGCTGGTCAATCTCCAGAGGTTGCAGACATAAAATGGTTAACAATGAAAGTGCATGACATCACTATCATCACCATTTACAAACCACCACCAAGCAGACTGGTACCATTGTCCCTGCAAGATGTCCCAGACCCTGCTGGGTATGCTGGTGAATTCAATATCCACCACACAGACTGGAGTTAGAGCAGCTATAACATTGATAGTGACATCCTTGTAAACTGGGCCTTGACTATAGATGCAACACTTCTTCCTATATGACCCAATGGAGCCATGTACATTGTACTCTTCCTGATGGAACAGTACCACCAATCAGAACCTTTAATTTGCAAAAAGGGATAACAACCAGCCACTCCCCAGAAAATGCACCCTAGACATGTTTCCCTTTGATACAGCCTATGTGAGGGAGAGATGTCAAGAAAGTGAACTGGGCAGGCTTCACCAAACAAGTCAGCAAGGTAGCTGCTGGTCTACTACCCCTGTGCTCCAACAATCTAAACAATGCCTATGATTCATACTGCAAGATGCTGCTGGATGCCACCAAGAATAACATTCCTTGTGGTATGCACAACGCCTATGTTCCCTGCTGGGACAAAAAATGTGAAAAACTACTACTTGTCCATACATGCAGACCAGTGAAGACAGGGACAAAGCAGAAATTAACTATTCTGCAGGTTAACCGAAATTGAAATTGCAACTTCACAATGCAAAAACTTGAACTGGTAATCCAATGCCTGAAGACTGCTGAGGCACTAGACATAGACAACATTCAGCCCAAGTATATAAAACCCTAAGGCAAGAAGGCAATTGTCTGGCTTTGTTCTTTCCTTTCTGCATGCCTTTAATGTATTTAAAGTTGCCTAAGATCTGGTATTGTGCGAAATTGATAACCCCGCTGAAGCCAAACAAGCCAAGCAATGGCCCCATGGGATAATGGACCATCTCACTGCTGTGTGTACCATACAAGCTCCTTGAACACGTCGCGTGCCTCACCCCAGTGATTGCCCCACAGCTGCCTAAAGAACAAGCTGGCTTTCAACGTGGCAGATCAGTAACAGACCTGGTGACCACCCTGTGCCACAACATCAGAGGACATCTTCTGGGCAGGTGAGAAAGCTAGTGCCATCTTCCTGAACCTCAAAGCTGCATTTGACACTATCTGGCTGCATGGACTACATATGACACTTCTGGATACCATCTCATACAAGCAAATAGTGAGCTTTATTGTGGAGATGCTGAGCAACCATAGCTTCCAACTACATACTAGCAATAGCAAAAGCAGCAATGAGCAATGTGACCAATGGAGTCCCACAGGGTTCAGTGCCACCACCGTTTACCATCTAGATTCACAATCTACCCGCAATAACATCTTGGAAGTATAGCTATGCAGACGACCTGGCCACCTTACTCAACAAGCAGAGGAGGGCCTCTCCATGGACATCTTGTCCTCTTACCTGAGGCACCTTAAGCTCAGTGTCAATAAGCACCTTAAGCACCTTAAGCTACAATGTTCCACCTCAACAACAAGGAACCAATCCGCGAGATCAACATCATGGTTGACAATATCAAACTACATTCCCAGCCCTCCCCAGCATACCTCAGTGTGAAGCTAGACAGAACACTGTCCTATAAACAACACCTGTACAGCATCAAAGCAAAGACCACTGCCCGTGCTGCACTGATACACCATCTTGCTGGCACTACAAGGGAAGCCAGCACAAAGACACTGTGCATCTCCCCTGAGGTCCTGGTGTTCCCTACCACTCAGTACTGTGCCCTGGTCTTGTACTGTAGCCCTCATGTGAAGAAGCTGGACCTTAACACTGCTCTGAACCTCCAGATGCCTACAATCCACCCCAACCTATCAACTGCCTGCCCTCGCTGGAATCTCTCCAGCAGATGTCACATAAGAAGCAGCCACACTGCCTCCTCGCTCAGAAGGCACAGATGAGTGAATCACACCTCCTCCACACAATAATTAGAGAGACTCCACAGCACATGCGCCTCAAGTCCCAATGCCCCTTTACCACACATGCCCAGGAACTGTTCTGCCCAACACCAGCTGACACCTCCAATGCTTCCTGTTTGAAGGCAAGTTGGAGGGACCAGTAGAAGGCCACAGGGCCATCTATGATTCATCACTACATCAAAGACAAACCTTAATCACCTGAGAATAGGGGTGGTGCACTTTGGTGCAGTAATGCATAAGTGGGGTCTCACAGATAGGGCCCACTATGAATGTTGGGACCTACCACAGACAGTGGTACATGTGATGACTAGCTGCCCTAAATTCTGGCCACCAAATGGCGCTCATGGTTTAATGTACTTCAGCAATAGAGCTGAAGACCTAAGGACATACACCAAAAAAAAGTTTTTATCTCAAAGTGAAACCTCAGCTTCAAAGTGCATTTTATTAATTTAAGTGGTCTTTGATTTGGGCATATTGTGCTGTGTTTGTGCTTTTTAGGCTGTGTTGCAGTGAGGTTGTTTTTATAAGCCCTCTTCAGATTGGATTACCATGTTTGATTTTTTTCCCCTCATCTTTCGAGAAAATTACAGGCTGAATTACCTACTGTTTTTTAGCTAACTCAGAGCTCATTTTAGTCCCAGCTGTAAGCAAATCTCTGTTTTTAAGGCAGGTGCTGTCTCATGTTTGAAAATAAATATTTTTAGCTGCTTCTACTAGCTGTTTTTGCCAAAAAGTCAAGAGAACACTTTTTAAGTGCGACAGCGCAATTCACGCAGCACTCATGGATTTAGTGGAACATGTGTCTGCACTCAAATGCTTTTCACACACTTGGGAAACTTTTTATGCTATTGCGCTCAGAATTCACCGCAAACAGCCAATCAGAAAGCAGTAACAGATCTTATCATTCTGTGTATATATTATGTATATATCATTATAGGTATAATTCTGTGTAAATTAAGTCTATTGACTATACATTCCAAACAGAAGTGTAAAATTTGTAGTAATGAGTTGAAATAAAGTTGACAAACAAGGTGAAACAGAGATTTGGGTGATAATTTTATACTACATGGATGGATGGATGGATGGATGGGTGGAATATTAATATCAATGTGATTATTTTATTATTACTAATAACAATTGATACGTACTATTAGTACAAACCAGATTCCAAAAAAGTTGGGACACTAAACAAATTGTGAATAAAAAACTGAATGTAATGATGTGGAGATGGCAAATGTCAATATTTTATTCATAATAGAACATAGATGACAGATCAAAAGTTTAATCTGAGTAAATG